>VDFB02152257.1:0-31580 GCA_007258455.2 Sequoia sempervirens
AATTCTACATTTTTTCACATAATCGGGTCCGTGCTCATCGTCAGGATTGCATTTGGTTCAATATCGAAAAAATCAAACACATGGGTAATGTTAAATTCTCTCTTAGCTTTCCAACGATATAATTTTTTTCACTTTTTGACAATGTTAGGCCTTTCATCCATAATTTATTTTGTTTGTATGTCTCTTTTTTTCAAAAAGTGGTGTTTGGTTTTTTTCGTTATAAATTAACCGCTCATCAAATTTCAAATAAATTACATTTTTAGAAACTAGACTCCATTCTACAAATTTTAAAAATAAAAAAAAAATCTATTACTTTCCAAAATTTGTAGGGGAGCACGGCCAAAATTCTACTTTTTAGGAAGTGCCCACTTAGAAAATTAGTAAAAAATCAAATATTCATTAAAAAATTATCAAAAAAATTGTGCATCAACTAGATGTTGTTAGCTAACTTCTGACTATAGCGATTTTAAAAATACTAAAAAAAAGTTCACTGTGCTCAGGTCGTACAAGAGTTGCTATGTTATGTTTTTCTGACAAAAACAACACCAATTTGTGTACATCCCTCTGTTGAACCCCTTAATTTCAACCATTTTCAAAATAAATTAGTAGTTTAGAAAGTAGACTCAGAGCACTTCGATCCTTGTTTTTGTTCCATCTCAAAATTTTGAGTGTAACTATCCTCAATTTTATGTCCAAGGTCAGCATTTCCTGATTTCAGAAAAAAAAGTGGCCACTTAAGCCCCCTTTTTGGGAACCATCTTGGTGAACTTACCCAAATAGAACAAATAGACATGAAATAGATGTGAATTAGCTGGTGTGTGTGATGTGAGTGTGGCAGATCAGTGCGAAGTCTAAATGTTGAGTTTCCAGATGCAGTGAGCTAAAGGTGTACTCTATCATTCATGCATGTTTTCAAGTGGTTGAGCAAATTGTGGTGGATTTCTTTGTTGCATTGAGATTGTCTTCTCTCTATAACTTATCTCTTCTATCTTCTTTGTATCTCTGTGGTAGTGAGCCCTCTGGGTGGTTAGCCCTGTTGGATAGTGAGTCTTGATCTAGACAGTGAGTCCTTGTTTTGGAAGTGAGCCTTTGTAATTGGTTTTGATATTCTCTATAGTGTGAGTTAGGTCACCATGGTTTTTCCCTTATTGGGTTTTCCACGTAAATTTGGTGTTGTTGTGTTTGTGTGATGGTTTTCAGTTTCTGCACTTGCACTTAATGTTTAATCATTTTAAGCAATGTTAAGGATTTTTTCTGGTGAATGATCTAAAGATTTAAATTTATTACAATTGATTCACCCCCCCTCTCAGTTGTCTTACTCAACAATTGGTATCAGAGCTTGGTTCCTTGGAGAACAACTTAAGCACTTAAGGAAGGTCGGGGATGGTTGGAAAAGTTACTCATGACTATCTGAGGTTCGATGGAACTAATTATGCTATCTAGAAAATATCGATGGAAGAATATTTGGAGTATTATGGATATGATGTGGAGAAAGCTTACAAGAATCCTTACACTCCTGCTAATGGTCCAAGTACGACTAATGAGATCAAGGCACATGAAGCAAACAATAAGGAAAAGTACATTTTGAAGAATAGTCTTGTACATTCTAAGTTGATTAAAGTTCAAAACCTAAAGATTGCTAAGGAAGTTTGGGATGCCTTGGAAAAGGCGCATGAAGGTGACGAAAGGGTCAAAGAGGAAAAATTGTAAAATTTGGAGACACAGTTTGAGCTCCTACATATGTCTGATGATGAGAATGTTAAAGCTTATGTACAGAGACTAGATGAGGTAGTAGCTGGAATGTGAGGACTTGATGCTACTATAGATGAAACCAAGATTGTAAAGAAAATTCTTAGAACTCTCCCTGATGCTTACAGTGAAAAGGTATGTGCTATTGAAGAAAATATAGATTATAATACTTACACTAAGGATCAATTGTTGGGTTCCTTGACATCTTATGAGATGAGAAAACCGATTTTAAGAAATGGATTCAAATCATAGAATACTTTTAAGGCTACAAAGCTGAAGATCTGGATGAAAAAAATCTTGATGAAGTAGAAGCTAACTTTGTGAGAAGGATGAGGAAAGGCTCCGAAAAGTATGAAGGTAAGTTTCCCTTTAAATGCTTTAGTTGTGGAGAAATAGGTCATTATGCTGCAAACTGTCCATAAAGAGCTAAGAGGAATAAACAAATATATGAGAAAGAAAAGAAAGGTAAGAAGATCAATAGAGCATATTATGTTAATGAGGATTCTATTATATTTGATGAGGAATCTGATTATGGAGACCCTGATGACAATGAATGCTTGTTCTTGGCTATAAAAGATGAACCTACTTTTGCTAATTCTGAAAAATGGGTGAAGGAATGCCTTCTAAAGAAGGATAAAATGAAGGTACTGTAATATCTTCCCTACATGTTAAACAAGAAAAGAACTATTGGGTTGCTAACATTGGTTTTTCACATCACATGACTGGAGATAAGAGTAATTTTTTTAAACTTGAAAAATATGGTGGAGGCTTGGTTATGTTTGGAGATGATACTGGTGCTAGAATTTTTGGGATAGGTTTAGTAAGTTTTGATGGCAAGCATAATACTAATGATGTCTACTATGTTAATGGTTTAAGGCATAATATCTTGAGTTTTGGATAGATGTGCAGTAAAGGATATAATCTTGTATTTGAGGATTAGAGATCTATGAGATTAGGAAAGGATCCGAAACAGTGATTACTACAGGAAAGAAATCTGAAGGAAATATCTATCAACTTAAAGGTGTTGATGGATGATGCTTTATGACTCAGATCAATGATAGTTGGTTTTGGCATCAGAGAATGTGTCATATGAATTTTGATAACTTGGAAAGGATTAGTGCAGTTTAGGCCATGAGAGATTTACCAAGGATTACAAATCTTGTTAATGCTATTTATAGAAATTACCAGTTTGGAAAGCAAGCAAGAAGCCATTACAAATCAAAGGAACAATCTACTACTAGAATACTAGATTTAATTCATACAGATATCTATGGTCCTATAAGAGTGAGAAGCCTACAAGGTGAAAGGTACTTTATGCTTTTGATTGATGATTATTAGATAGATATACATGGGTTACATTTCTTAGAGAAAAGTCTGATGCATTAGATAGATTCAAGACATTCAAAGTTATGGTTGAAAATGAAGTAAATCTAAGGATAAAATTTTTAAGGTCTGATAAAGGTGGATAATTTACCTCCCATGAGTTTAATAAGTTTTGTGAAGTGCATGGAATAAAAAGATAGTTATCTACTCTGAGAACCCCCCAACAGAATGGAGTTGTTGAAAGAAAGAACAAACAATTCAAGAGGCCACTAGATCAATGATTACTGAGGCTAGTTTACCAGAAGCTTACTAGAGAGAATCTATTCATACTATTGTTTATGTATTCAATCGAGTTCACGCAAGAGAAAACAATACAAAGACCCCCTATGAGCTATGGTGTGGAAGAATTCCTACTATTAAGTATTTCAAGGTATTTGGAAGAAAATGTTATATCATAAGAGATGAAGAAAATTTAGGAAATTTTGATGCAAGAAGTGATGAAGGCATTTTTATTGAGTATTCTACTAAAAGCAAAGCTTAAAGATGTTTCAATAAAAGACTAGGAAAGATTGTAGAAAGTGAAAATTTCAAGGTTGATGAAGCAATGAAGAATTCAATTGATGTTGATGGATATGTATCTGATGGACCTAATTTTAACAGACCTGTAGGAAAAATGAGAGGGGGGGTGAATCGGTTGTCACTGAATTCAAACTCAAAACTTCAACACTTATCAATTTCACAACTACATTTTTCTATTATTAAGCATGAGCATGAAATGCAAAAAATAGAAAGTAAAATCAACACACTGAACACCAATTTTTATGTGGAAAACCCAATGAGGGAAAAACCGCGGTGAGGACTAACTCGCAATATAAAGTAGTTCCAAAACTAAATGTATAAGGCTCATTGCCCTGAAAGGACTCACTGTCCGGATACAAAAGCTCACTACTTACAAGGAGGCTCACTTCCTACAAAAATATTTACAAAACAAAATTGGGCTTCATAGCCAAAATGAACTGAAAAGAGTGCACCTAACAAGTGCCAATGTAGTTTCGGTGATGCTCAATAGATTGACTTAACACACTTCATCATTTTCGCTCTTCTTCACTTTCGCATTCACTATTGCTTCATCGATTACTCACAATCTTCAAAAACTGTTCAACATATATATACTTGATCTATCTGCAAGCATCAATTAGGTTGGCCTGATTGGATGCAATTAAAAAAGATATCTGTCGGCTTCATACAAAGCTTCTCCGAATGTAATCCAAGTGTATAATACACTACAATATGTTGGCATGAACCAAAGATAGGTCACACATATATCTATAGTACCCGTTAAGCTATTAACTGATTATTAGGTCGTCCATGATTAACCTAATAATGAAATGCAACTACCAAAGCCGATGCCAATACACCAACCAAACATACGTGCTTCAAGTGATCATAAGCCACTTCTCAAAATCTTAAACACCAATGATTACCAGAGGGAATATGCAAACCAAAATACTAGATCTATCTTCATAGGAAGTAAACCTGTTCTGTACATCGGTTCAGGATACCAGACCAATTTGATACCATAAACATCATGGTGACATCAATGGCAACATACAGATTGATCTTCTCCATTCTTCCAACAATCTCCCCCTTTGTCATTGATGGAAACATGTGCAAAAACTAAAAACTCTCCTCCAATCTCTCCCAACTTTCCAAATCTCTCCCCCTTTGAAATCAATGGCAAAGGGCAACCAAAAAGATGTAAACATGGTGACATTCAAAATTGCAAAAAAATCCAATTCTTCCAAAAAATTCCATCGATCCAAAAACTTTCAAACATTCAACCTTTCAACAACAATTCAATTTTTTTCTTCATCTTGTTCAGTTTCCCTTTTTCTCTTTCTTTTCTTTTTTCCAAAACAAAATAAACAACATAAATTAAACATTTAGAATTCAAGTAAAAATGACACTCTTCACCTGAAACACCTTCTTGTATCTTTCTTTGATAACTGGATATAACTTCTTCCAGTTAAATATAGCTGAATCCATTCTCATGCACATGCTTTCTAATAGGGCCAACAGTGTGAAAGAAGATGACAAATTTGTAGATGAGTACTGTCTTTCACAATCTTCTACATCAAGAAGTATTCTGGAAAGATGGTCTAACTAGACCTCAACAATCTCCTTAAGGAGCCAAATTTTTTTCACCATATCATTTCTTTTTCTCTATACAATAATCAACTCAACTTGCAATTCACCAACTCTTAGCCTTTATTTCCCTTCTTTTTCTTCAAAGATATCAAAGTTCTTTCCAATGCTAATAAGTATTTAAAGTTTTGAATTTGAATTTGGTGACAACTAATTCACCCCCCCTCTTAGTTTTCCTACACATGTTAACACTTGATTGTGTAAGAATTGACAAGAAGCAGAGTTGCTGCTAGTGAGGTAAATTTGTGTTTACTTTCTAAGATTGAACTGAAGACTATAAGTGAAGCATGTAAAGATGAACATTGGATGGAAGCTATGAAAGAAGAACTTATGCAGATTGAGAAGAATCAAACTTGGGAACTAGTCCCAAGACCGACAGATAAAAACATTATTGGATCTAAGTGGGTATTCAAAACTAAGTTGAATGAGAATGGAGAAGTGATTAGAAACAAAGCAAGGATTGTGTGTAAAGGTTATTCACAAGTAGAAGGCATAGATTTTTAGAAGACTTTTGATCCAGTGGAAAGAACAGAAGCTATAAGGATGATCTTAGCATTTGTTGCTCATAAATATTTCAACCTGTCTATCAGATGGATGTCAAGTCTGCATTTTTGAATGGTGAGCTAGAAGAAGAGATCTACATGGAACAACTAGAAGGATTTCAGTTGTCAGATCAACCGAATATGGTGTGTAGATTGAAGAAATCCTTATATGGATTGAAGCAAGCTCCTAGAGCTTGGTATCCAAGGTTAGACGAGCATTTGATTCATGTCAAGGCTTCAACAAAGGTACAACAGATAGTAATCTGTATTTTAAAATTGAAAATGACAAAATCTTGATTATGGTTGTATATGTAGATGACATTATTTTTGGAGGAAATGAAACTATGTATAAGATGTTTGTGGAAGAGATGCAAAAATAATTTGAAATGTCAATGTTTGGAGAGATAAATTTCTTTCTTGGGCTGAAAATTAATCAAACAAAGAAAGGAATTTTTATATCACAATCCAAGAATGTGAAAGAGATGTTGAAGAAGTTTGGGATGGATGGTTCCAAACCGGTATGCACTCCTATGGTGACTGGTTGTAAATTAGGTAAAGATGATGATTCACCCAAGGTTGATCAGAGAAAATATAGATCTATGATTGGTGGACTATTGTATTTGACTGCTACTAGATTGAATATTATGCATGTTGTCTATCTTGTGGCTAGATTTCAAGAAGATCATAAGGAAAGACATGTTGCTGTTGTTAAGAGAATATTTAGATATTTGAATGTCACTCTAGATTATGGGTTATGTTATCCTAAGGATACTGACTTTACACTAAGTGCTTATGCAGATGTAGATTGAGCTGGATGTGGAGATGGCAGGAAAAGTACAAGTGGTGGTGTATTCTTTCTTGGTTGCAGATTGGTGGCATGGTTGAGTAAAAAGAAAGATTTAGTTTCCTTGTCTACTGTTGAAGCTGGGTATATTGCTACTACATCTTGTTGTACACAAGTTTTATGGATGAAACAAACATTGAAAGATATCATAGTGGTGTATGATGATCCTATTTTCATCTTCTATGATAATAGAAGTGCAATTAACATGTCAAAGAATCCAGTGATGCACTTGAGTACAAAGCATATATCCATCAGGTATCATTTCTTGAGAGCGAAGGTTGTGGAGAATGAAGTAAAGCTTGACTATGTTTTGGCGAAGGATTAGATTGCTAATATATTTACGAAGGCTCTTCCTAAAGATACTTTTGAGTATCTCTAGGAGAATTTAAGGGTCATTGCCCCTCCTTTCTTGAACTAGATGCATATGGAGATGCATTAGGCTGGTGGATCTATGGATCTATCTTTCTTTTGGACTGATGTTTTGGTGGCTACCTCTCAGAGGGAGTAGGTAGTGTCATGTGTTGTCATTGTATGTGTATTCTATTTTTAATGTCAAAGGGGAAATTAGTGTAAAATATCTTTTTCCTTTGCCATTGATGTCAAAGGGGGAGAGGAAGAATGTGAAAAAGAGAAGAGGAAGAATGTAATAAAAATTATCTACTAAGGGGGAGAAATAGAAAGAAAAATCTTGAGAAGTGTAGTCAGAGCTAGTATGTTGTCTTTGATGGTTTTTCACATCATGTGTTTCCATCAATGACAAAGGGGGAGATTGTTGCAAGAATGAAGGTGTTGTCATTGATGTCAACTAGTCAATCAGTTATCAATTGGTTGTTGTTGTCATTGATGTCATGGATGTAGTTTATTGGTTGTTCATGTCGAGGATATTGAAAAAATTGTATTGAAGAAAGGCTGCAGGTGTTTAGTGGTTGCCCCAGGATTTTCTCCTATGTTTGTGTGGTCCAGATATGTTGATCATGCTTGTTGGAAGCTACTATATCTAGATATTTGGCTTCTAATTCATTGTACAGTGTGAGTTATGTTCACTAGTTGTGAACTGTGGTTTTTTGTGTTTCTGGTTGAGGTCTGAAAGAAATGTTGTTGGTTCGGATTTGTCTTTGGTAAAGTCTTATGAATTGTAGTTCTAGAGTTAATTTGTGATCATGTTGAAGATAATTTCGGTATTTGGAAGGTTTGTGCTTAATTTTTCTATGTGTTTTACACTAGTTTGACTGACCTTGTATTGAACACTATATTAGAAGTTGATGAAGCGTGTTGGACCTATTCGGGTCCTCATCAAGTGTATCCGTGCGGAGTCTAAATGTTGAGTTTTCAGATGCAGTGAGCTAAAGGTGTACTCTATCATTCATGTATGTCTACAAGTGGTTGAGAAAATTGTGGTGGATTTCTCTATTGCATTGAGATTGTCTTCTCTCTATAACATATCTCTTCTATCTTCTTTGTATCTCTGTGGCAGTGAGCCCTCTGGGTGGTTAGCCTTGTTGGACAGTGAGTCCTGATCCAAATAGCGAGTCCTTGTTTTGGCAGTGAGATTTTTTCTTAGGCAATGAGCCTTTGTAATCAGTTTTGATATTCTCTATAGTGTTATTTAATCCTCACTGTAGTTTTTCCCTTATTGGGTTTTCCACGTAAATTTGGTGTTGTGTTTGTGTGGTGGTTTTTAGTTTTTGCACTTGCACTTAATGTTTAATCATTTTAAGCAGTGTTAAGGATTTTTTCTAGTGAATGATCTAAAGGTTTAAATTTTTTACAACTGATTCACCCCCCTCTCAGTTGTCTTACTTGAAACAAAAGGCTTATCAACAAAACCCTCTTGAGGAACTATGAAAAATATCATCTTGTAGAAATTATGTTGGTTTAAAAAACCTTATACATCTCAAAGCCCTTGCAACACCAACTCTAATTGAAAATCCCCCTAATAAAAACTAACTCAACTACAATATACATATTAATCTAAATTAGAATGCAAGCATTTTAAAGATACTTAGTGATTCTTCAAGGTAGGGTTGTGACATTACCAAACGGTGTCAAATAAATAGTTTTAGGAAACTTGTGTAGAAATGTACTAAACTTGCACAACCTTCATCTAACCATTATTTCTTTTGTTAACTATATTAGATTTGGAATTAAGTAGGTACCCTCATGATTATGAGGCTCTCACACATTATAAGACTATATGATGTAGAAAAAAGATAATTTTATGATCCTTGCAACCAATATGATGAATGCCATTTTCTCTAAATGATTCATTGAAAGTGATATGTGGAAGATTTTGAATGATGCTTATAAACACCCCACTTTCTTTTTCCTATGCTTTCCTATTCTAAACATCTACCCTATCACATTAGTTAAATTATCCACTTTACCCCTAATACAAAATTGATATATTAGATCGTCATATTTTGGTTATTTGAAATCCTCAAACATGTATGCACATGATAAGGTATTGTACTTTAGAGGTGAATCCATTACCTACATTAAGTTATATTTTGAGGGTTTTTGCACTTAAAGTTGGATTTTAGAGGGAGAAAAATGATGCTAAAGATATCGAGACTTGATTAACCAATATACCAAAAAATAGGGCCTTGATCAGATGAACACCTCAAAATCAATAAATTAAATTTTATTTGTTTTAGTTTAGATATACATCTATAAAATTTATTTTTCATGTAGAATTGAACATGGACTTGCAAAAGTGAACTAGCAAAGAGTAAATGACTGTGTAGCACTACTTTTTTCAAGGTATAAAATTGATAAATTTAATATATGAATGTTAATTCTATGTGGTAGCGGATTTGTTAATGTTATTATATAAGTTTAACTATTATAATGTATATTTATAGATTAGACACAAATGCATAAAATTATTGCTTATCAAAATTAACTAGCTTATGAATCAAACACATTAAAAATACCATCATTAATATATAAAGTGACATCCAATAATATGAATATGATAAACATAAAATAAATAACATCTTTAAAGAATTTACTAAATCAAATCTATCTCATTTATAATAAAAAATATCTTTGAATTTAATAATAAGTTCAATACTTATTTGAATCATAGCACTTGCAACTTGGTCATGTTCATCCTATGAAGATTTTAGTGGTATTGGACTTCATAGCTATGACACAATTTAGAGAAGCTATGTAAAAATACAATATGTGTCTACTCACATAAAATGTGTGCCTACTCACATTGAATAATGTGTGGCTACTTGCATTGTGCCTACTCACACAAAAGCCCTAGCCAAGACAATCATGAGTGTACTTTCTACATTGAGTCTGGAACACTTTGTGTTCCCCCTTCTCCAATGTCCATAGCCCACCAAAAACTCTTCTTCTTCCTTGAGTGATCTCTATGCCCTTTCCAAGTCTCACATAAGTGCTTTATATAACTTTTAAAACTTAGTTTCCAAACCATCACACCCTTTCACAATGGTTATTTTTAATAATTGTTTAATATATATATATATTTATATATTTATTTATTTCTCTTTTTATAATAGTTTTCATAAACATTCTTCATTAATCTCCACTTTAACCAAAGGATCATGTTATCCTTTATTTTTCTCTCTTTAATGCTTTTATAACTTTCTTTTCACTTTGTGGAAAAAGTTTCATAATAGATTGTAGTGGTTCCCCTCCTTACATTGTAACTATGTCTAAAGCGGGGTAGTGTCTATAAACACCATTTGTGAACATGGCTAATTCAATGATAATGTGATGCAGGAGCATCCAGTGGTGTAAGGGCAATCTTGCATCACCCAAAAATAGTTAAATTTCAAGTTTCTCGGTTTTTAGATGTTTTTACATTTTTGGATACCCTTTTCATCATAATGAAATTCTCAATTTACGGTTTTTATTTTCAGTTCCTGGGTTGAAAGATATTATAATTTTAGTTTCCCAGATTTGCACCTGAAAATCTTCTGAGTTAGATTTGAGACACTTAGAGCTCCCGGATCGGCCCCGAAACTTGCCGAAATTGGTGTAGCAAATTTTGAGCGCGTTATTGACTTCGAGACCTTTCCAACGGTTCAAACGGTTCACGAATCGGAGTCCCGGATCAAAAGTTATGGCCCCGGAAAGTTGGCGCACTTTCTAGAAGATACAATTGCAAATGCTCTTTTGAAATTTGAACTTCATGTTGTAAATTTTCGGCGCCAAACTGCCTAAACTCAAATTTGAATGTTGTTTTAGCTCCAAACTAATGAGGAGCTCTATTTATGGGCGGGTTTCTAATTTTTGGGTAACTTTTTGGAGACAAGCTCGTATATTGCGAAAGGGTGATTTTGTAGCTTTCTGTAACTTGCATGTGTTGTAGAACTTGGGGATTTGAAATCCTCTGCATGTAAGAAGCTCCATTTTCTTAATAAAAAAATTATTCTCTTGTTCGTGGGTTATTTTCTAAGTCTCGGGCTACGCCCTCATCATAATGAACTTAGATTGAAGATAATAATAGACAAGCCAAAAACTTAAAGATAAGCATGTTTTGATAACGTTGCTATGGGTGTGTCATGAATGTTCTCTAATAACACTTTTTCATTTTATCTCTAATGATTTTCAAATAAATAATGAATGTTCTTAAATACAACAACATAACACACAACTATCCACACAAATATATGAGCTAGGTTGGCTCACAAAATCTAATATGAAATAGTTAATAAAGTCCAAAAATTAAAATTTGAATTTAAAAATTTAAAGTTTAGATTTGCAACTACAAAAATGACTTGAATTAATTCTAAATAATAAGAAATTCAATCCAAAATGACATATAAAATATCTAAAAATTAAAATCAATTTCTTAAAATAATTGATAGTGAAATCAGAAATAAAATAATATTATAAACCAAATCACTCATGATTACATAAAAGACCCTAAGACAAAAGAACCTTAGTATGAAATGTTCATCATTACACTATCATTCTTTATGTTAGTGTTTCAAATTAGTGGAATGACAAGGTTAGCTTATCTAAGCCTTGAGCTTGTAGCGTTAAAAATTCGAGAATGCATCAACATATGGGGGACCACGTAGAGCTATAAAGACTAAAGCTTGAGGGGGTGTTAATAGGGCAGCGTCCCCTTGGTCCACCTCGACAACTTAGCCGATAAGGAAGGCGAAGCAGAAGGCATGTGAGGCGAGGGCCTTCATGTCTGAGCGGGTGAGAATCTCTGGTTTCAAATCAAATTAAAGCTACTTTTCCTCTCTCCACTTTTTATCTAGGAAAGTGCCCACCGGGTACCGGGTGTGAACTCGGGTTTTGCAGGATTAAACCAGCATTGCACTCCCCTATGCCGTAGACAAGCTTTTAGGCTTTCCCTGCTTCGCTCGTAGCCCTTAATCCTCAACGCCCACTATAAAGGCAGACAAGTTATGCTCTCCCTATGGGCTACCAAAAACCATGGACCTTGAATTCCAAGAACCCATGTTTCAGTGCCCTTCTCATCCTTCCCAGGAGGTTGTGGGTATCTGTGCCTCGTGTTTAAGAGATCGCCTCTACTGCTTGAAAAGAAAGAACAAATTACGGAGAGCTTCTTTTCAAAATATTTCTTACAGTTCCGATTCGGACTCTTGTCTAGAGTTTGATGAACTCAGGCTTGAGAATTTTGATCCCGTAGACAAGAGGGAGGTTGTTGAAAGGAAAAAGTTTATGTGGCTCTCCAAAACTAAAAATCCTCGCAGCTCCAGTCAAAAGGAAAAGAGAAAGTTCTTTTCGCTGAGGTCAATCTTCCACAGGTTGCGGAGAAATAAAGAAGAGACCAAACCGGATATCTGCATTAGCCATGAAGGTAACTCCTCTCATCATCTTATTTTGAGAGATTGGAATTTTGAGATTTCATGTATGATCATTTTTTTTGGTTTCAATTAACATTTTGAATCACATTCAGTAATTCATCATTAAAAAGAAGAAATCTCTGAACGATCTGAAATATTGATTGAAACCAAAGCTTGAAGAAATCTCTGAACGATCTGAAATGTTGATTGAAACCAAAGCTTTCATACACTATGAAATTTTTTGAGATTTTGTCATTTTGGTTGTTAGAGTTACTTGCAGAGCAATTAGGAAAATCATAGCAGCTTTAATGTCAATCTTTAAAATGTGTTAATTATACACACAAATGCAGTCGTGAGGATCAGCTTTACTGGGATGCATGGATTATTTGGGAAAATTCAACTATTAAAGTTGTTATTGACGTGCCTATTCTCTTGATGATGCTCAATTCTGGTTCAGAGGTTTGGTAGCGCCATTGCGCAGCTTTTTCATTATGAATATATTTCTAGGCGTTCACTATAATGGCTCAAATAACTGTTGGGATGGTGTAGAGCCGATTCAATTCTTTGGAATCAATTTGTTTCTGAATTTGTTTGTTGCGTCTGTTTTTCTGATGGACGTTTCAAATCACATTCAAATGATCCATCATCGAAAGAAAAAAATCTTCTGTTTCTCAAACACTCTTATGGGTCTGAATTTTTTTAAATTATCATGGACCAATTTAGTACGTTTGTGCACTGAATCTCTAAAAAGTTAGGAACATATGATCTAACAATACTAGAAATGTGTGATGGGGTGATGTGAAAACAGATTCCTTCATCTCTATCAAGCTGGATGGCAGTGAAAGGAATCAATGGGAGTGCAGAACGGTGGGATCATCAGCAAGGAGCAGCAGCGTGTGTGAAGGGAAAGGACCTTATTTTGAGGGACTGGTGCGCAAGGGGTCCTCTTACGCCATGGAGAATGACATGCAGAAAGAAGAAGAAGAAGAAGCTTCAACCACCACCACCACCACTCCTGCTGTGAGATGGAGGACGAGAATGAACGCACTGGTTCGCATGAAGTGCAGAGTGCAAGACAAGGTGTTTAACGATTCGAATTACTGTCATAACCAATATCATCCCACTCCAAAGATGTGGAGTCTTTCTTCACTGTATAATAATTATCACGAGCCTCGGCATTGCATTAGAAGTGCGAGTGGTACGAAGAAAGGTTGGTTGAGAAATTTGACTAGTCCCAAGTGGAGCCTCCATTAAAGCCAACGCTCATTGCTGTAAAGTATGTGATGAAGATGGGTGACAAAGGCTGTCATGGGGAGGTCCCACAGAGGGGCATTTCTTTCAACGAGCACCATGGTTTTCGTACTGCTGGTGAATTATTCTCATCTTTGTTTTCTTGTGTTTGCCATACATGGCGTTAAAGGGAAACAGTTAAGTAAAAAGATTAGAAATCTAATCTGTAAAGGAACTATTATTGGCTTTCTTCCACCTACTTAATAGCACGAAAATACGATCGCTTGTCGTGCAACTTTTGTCAACATCACTTTGAAGAGTATCTTTGAAAATTTTGTGAACAAATACATCGCTTTGCATTTGCATCTCACATGTTGGATATGCCTTATCTTTCCAAGTTGTAAAGCATTCAATAAATAGTTTACATAATATGTTTCCCATGGTGGAGTACTTCAATCTGTTTGCCATTTTAGATAATAGAGCTAGGATAGGAATGTGTATTTATATGGAGAGTAGTGAAGATGTAAGAACAATCTTAAATAAAAAATAAAAATAAAAATTTAGTTTTCTTTGTTTTATAAGTTTTTATTAAAAGATAGATATCGTATAGATTAATTTATATTATAGTTGTTTATTCTTGTCACGGATTTCATTTTAATAAATCAGATTTCTAAATAATAATATCACTATGTTGTAACACACTAGTATCATATAGCTTTCACATTGATATCAAAGCTTCATCAAGTCATATTCTATTATGTCACATCATTGCATATTATTTTCTTCATTGGTCAATGCGATGTGACTTGTCAAATTTATTTAAGGAAGCCATAATTTAGTTGTGTCTCATAGAGTTTAATCTTTTAACATTATTGTTGGCATCATATCATGTCTCTCCCATAGCACACATGTGTTTTATAAGGACAAATGTATGCATATTTGTTAGATGTGAGCATAGTCTAGTTAGGTAGAGTGTGCCCCACAACTTGCTTGTACAATACTTGGTTTATATATCAATAAGACCTAGTCACACATGATTTACATTTTCATTTATGTTGCATGCATGCAAAGTATGATTTGGAGTACTAGGGTAAAGTGTTTATAAAACTCATCTATGCAAACTAATGAACATTGAGCTAATTATATAGAGCAATGAAGTTATATCATTCTTACTATTTATTTTATGTGTAAAATCATACATTTTTTTTACTATTACATGCTATGTTCATAGTGTTCGTTGCACACACAAATTAATAAGTGTAATCAAACCTTAGCATGCTTCATATGATTACATTTATATGCTAGTGAATGTAGATAAAATATTAACTATGTTAACCATGATCCAAGCACATGAGTACCATATTGTTAACATTTTCATTATGTTGCCATACATGGTTAAAATTTGAGGCTTTGCACCCTTTTTATAATTGTAGGCCCTTTACGGCCATTCAAATAACATTATGTAGGCATTAAAATAATTGTAGAGCATTCTTCTCTTTGATTTGAAGCATCCAACTCTGTGAATATTGATCTTTTCTATTAGGATGCAAAAAATGTATAACATTAATGAAACACAAGACATTGTGTGATAAAGTTATTTAGACACATTGAACACTCCAAGAAGATTTTTGGTTCATGAAGTGGTTGCTTCACACTTTCACACAGTTACCTATACCAAATTCTTGGCATGTGAAATGAAAAACTATAGTTTATCATTTTTTCACCAAATCATATGTTGTGGAGGAAGGTTTGTTAATGGTGCAAATCCTTCCTCTCTATCAAAATAGGACCAAGTAGTTTTGCATATTGTAGTTGCTCACAAATTTTTTTGTGTGCTTGTGCCAAAATATTGTTATGTGCACATCCTATGATTTTTCAAGAAAGTTTTATCCACATTGGTATAGAAATATCACTTTGAGTGAGGACATCTTTGTCAACAACAATTATTTACATGGAAATTAAATTGAATACACCTAATGATGATACATGCTTGCATATGTGTTGTCAACATGCTTGTCATAGACCTAGTGGTTGAGGTGTCACATTGCTACCATTTTGAAGGGTGTTGAATTATTTTTACATGTCTTTTGTGGTTGACATGCTTGAGGCTCACGGCAATTAGTTATTTTTATGGTATGTTTGCTAACATTTAGAGAAATTAAAATGCATTAAATTTAATTATAAAAGAATGTCTTTTGTCATGTCCCCTTTTTAATTAATTTATTTTTAAGGAGATATTATCCCATTCCAAATATTTTCCTTTATGTAAGGTATGGAAATTGGGAAATATCATATATTGAAAATTGATTACTTGGACTCGAATAATTTATTTTCTTATTTTTGATAAAAGGTGTCAAATAATTGATTTAATATTAATAATTTGTAGTATTTTCTCAAGAGCATGGTACTTCTTATGAGGTTTGTAACCTCTGAGTTTAGGTGGAAATCAATTATTAGAAGTTTCTTTGACAATTATTATGATAACTTGCATGTGGGGAGTTGTTGCTTAATTTTGGTAAAGAATCTTGCAATAGATGAAATCGTGAGATTTTTTGGAGGGAAAATGATGAAAACAATTTAGTATATTATTTATTTTTTCAAGAGAAGGGAATATGGATTTGTTCCTCTATTTATTTGTAGATAAAGTCATATTTCAGGATCTTTTCCCAGTTTAACTTCACAATTCTTGTATTGTATGAACTTCTTGTTATGAAATTATCTTCTATAAATGAAAAGCCATAGGAGATTATAGTTTGTGGATGAAAGCACATGAGTTGTGAGGGTCAAAGGATAAAACCCCTTTGATTATGGAGGGTATTCTCACTCAGGGAGTATAATGGAGCTTCATTTGATTGTGTAAATAAATTATAGTTAGTTTTTATGTGTAGGTGTGAGATTTGTAGTTTGTTTGGGTGAGATATTGACAATGTAATGTTGAGATTTATATTGTAGAAACCACTCAATTTCGTTATAAGATCAATATTAATTTTAAATATTTTTGATGTTGATGGGACTCTTGTTGGTACTGATATTTTTATATACAAGATCATTTCTAGGAGTTGGGGATACCATTTTTTTTTTTATGGTGAAGATTGGAGAGATTCAGTGTGTTTGTTGGCAATGTGTGTGATCCAGTGGGGTGTGAGTTTTATGATTTACTCCAGATTATATTTTTTGTTGTTGATATATTGGAAGGTCATAACAATCCCTCTTTTTGTAGTCATTATATTTAAATTAATAAAAAGTTTTCAAGAGATGATTGGTGTAATTTGTGCAACTTGGGTGTTGACTAGCTAGAATTCTTTTTTTTGTTTGGGTGTGATTTTTGGTGACATTCATTCCAATTTTTATTTTATTGTTTTTGTATGTGTTTTGTATTTTATAATAGCTCAAATGTTCTATTATAATAAATAGTTTCATATAATTTATATAATTTGCAAGAGTTTCAATTTCTTTTGGTGCATTGATAATGTTGATTTATAGGCAATAATTGTGTAGTTTTCATATAGTATTTGTGAATTTAATTTGACACCATTTTCAAACTTGATGTTTCTTATAAAACCATTAGTTGGATTATTACATCTTTTCATTCCACAATTCCTAAGGTTTTTTGAGAGGTAAGAGGTTGGAAAAAAAATCAACATATATTTCATAAATAAAAAAAATCATGTATAGTTAATAGTGAAATTTCTGCAAGCTCATTTTTATACACCATTATTGGGCATAAACATAGAAAATTTATTTCTTTTCTTTTTCTGAGTAGAACACTGTAAAATAAATTACACATGTCTCTTACATTTAAGAAGTTGAAGACATTATTGTAGAATAACATGGTTTAATGATGAAAAAGTTGTAAGATGTAGTCAACACAAGAAGATGGTGTCCAAGATGTGATTGATGCAAAATCTAGCGAGGAGTTAAAACTAAGTCCCATACAAAGAACACAAAAATGTGAAATCCATGGAGATTTGTTGGGATAGATTAATTACTTTAAGCTAAAATACTTTAATCACTTCAACCTCAAGATTAATGATGGTCACATAAAAATGGACCTTGGTTCAATTTGTGTAAACCTAAACATGTACGTCAGAAGAAATGGGAATGGAACAATGTTAGGAGGTTCCTAAAGGATGTTGGATTAAACATAGTTTTTTAACTTCCTTATCTTGGTACTCTAAAGTTGTTGGAGGATGTTGAATTAACTTAATTTTATCAAATAAATAATTTAGAAGAGACAATCATAGTTGCTGCCATGCTATAAGTGGGAAACATAATATTTTCTCATCCAAAGGATAAGCAAGTGCATGTGATAATTCTAGGATGAACTTCCACATTGTAAATTTAAGATACCATATTATGTTGATAAAGGTATAGAATTTATGGAAGGATTTTTTTCTAACATAGCGGTGCCATAAAAATTATATTATGGTATGAAGATTGTTCTTGACATTTTTTAGCTATAAATTTACTTATATAGAGTAAGTAAAAAATATAAGCATGAAATATTTAAAAATAATTATCAAGGAATTAAATTTTGATGCTAAGAAATTTAATTTATCAATTTTGACAAAAGTGTTTATATCAAATGACCAATACATCCTCATAAAATATTGGTTGTGAAATCCCAATTCCAAAAAAATGGTAAGGATGGAATGAACACACCATTACTATGTAATGCAAATTGCTCTATTTTTTGGGTTTATTTGCTATAGTTTTCAATTTTAGATAAATATTACTATATTTCATGTCTTTCTCTTATTTTCTATTTATTTTCCAAATAAAAACTTTATAGTTGGATCATCAATTTTTCTATTATTCTTGTAACTTAACAATCATGCAATAAAGCCACATGTTGAAACTAACCAAACATATTGACATGGTTTCCCTTCCTAGTACTCTTGTGATAGTTTGCATTTTTTTGATATTTGGAGTTTAAACATTATTATTATTATTCAATTTTATTTTTATAATTTTATATAATATATTTAATCATATGTTGAATAAATTTCAATTCCTAATATCACTATGTGAAGATGCATAATCATTCAATATATTCTCCTCTAGTATTAGGTCTATGGTAAACAATAATAATGAAGGAAATATTTCTTTTTGTAGTTTGATAATCTAACTGATATCTTTTGATGATTAGATGAACAATAAAATTAGATTTTGAAAGTATGACTATATTAAGGATCACAATTGGCCAAACTAAGCCTAAGGAAACAAGAGTATGCACTTTTTTGAAGCCCTATTTGAAATGCCTCAAATTTCCAAAAAGTTGAAGTCCTTTCCTATCTTGTTGCAAATTACTTGTTGTAATTCACCATTTATAATTGATGTGAGAGAGTTAAAGTTAGTTTATCATTTATCAAATTTTTCCTAAAAATTATCCTTTTTCATCTTATGTGTGCTTATTAATGTATTGGATGTTGTAAAATCTCAAAAATTATAAGTGTGAGGGGTTATGTTGTTCAAATTCTTAAGTGTGTACATAGATTACATTAGAATTTTAGAATTTCCCTTCCCCCTCATCCATTTCAAAATTTTCTTTCTTGGTATACCTTTCCATCCCCAACTCCAAATTGTTCCTTTATCTTTCTTAGGTTGTCAAAATTTTCCTTACCATCATGCCTTTTCATCTAAACTCTAAAACCTCAATCATTTTCCTTAAGCTCTTTTCTATGTCAAAGTTTGGGACATGCACTTACCAGAATGAATTTTCCTTGGAACCCCCAATCCAAAACCATGACCCTTTACCTTGAATTCCTTTATGCGACAAAGTTTCATACTTACCATTATTAAAGTACCATTCTCTTCACACTCTCAAACTCTAATCCTTGACTCTTTTCACTAAGTACCTCATCAAGATCACAATTTCACACTTTTTCTTATTTGAGTACCTCATAAGAAGCACTCTCAACTCCTAATTATAGACTCCTTGATCCATACACTAATTTATTGAATTCAAAGTTGAAGGTGAATAATGGATATATTATTTTATGAACAAAGATAATATTTATATACGATAAAACAGTTCAATGACCACATCATAACTAGTAGCATAACTACATAGTCAGTGGTAATTTAAACAATGTAATATAATCACTATCTTAATATTCCCCCCTTATTGCATTGTTCTTGCAAAAGTACCCCTAAAATCTCTATTTCACCTTGCTAAGGGACCCCCTTAACACTTACATAACAAAATTTGTTGATTATAAAATAAATGTACATTCTTGAGAAGATCTTCCTTTGAAGAAAAAATCTTGAATTAGGTGGAAATCCATCAAGCTATCTTGTGACCCTTGAAAGGGTGTAGCTTTGAGCTGAATTCTTGAGTTCTTGGACTATTGTTTTCCCAAACTCTCAAATCACTAATTCTTGAATTATTTGACAACAATCTATATTGAGTTGCGAAAAAGCTCCATCAATTTGTTTGATGACTCTTAGAAGGGTATAATTCTCGATCATATTCTTGTAAACTCATTGGAGAACAATTCATATTGAGCTTAACACCAAATCTCTTACTTGTCTCTAAAATTCAAATTTCACAATATATATTTTTGAAATCCATTAACATCAACAAGGAAAGAAAGAAAAAAAGAAAAATGCTTCTCATACAAAGCACCATTTCAAAGTGAGAAGCTAATTTGAGATGATGGAAATTCCTCCATCCTTTGATACCACCAATTTGCAATGTGATGGCTCAAAGTATGAATCTATTCTTAGTAATATCAACATTTGGTGGATCCTCATCCTCAATACAAACTAAGTTACATTCATTTGATTGATTTGTGAGTTTTCTTTTAAGAACATCACTGGCTTGAGTTCTACAAGACCAAGTTGTGTGACCTTTTTTCTTATAGTAAAAAAAATTAATTTATTGTACCTGGCCTTTTATTATGACTTTGAGAATGTAATGCATTCTCTTGTTGAGGATACATTTTTGTATATCCTACATTTGTTCTCTTTTTTTCTACTAAAAAGGTTGAAATCCTATCTTCTAAAGTTTGAGAAGTTATTTGATTGAGTGTAAAAATAACATTATTGTATTTTGAAGGAAAATTATTTAACAAGAAAGCTTTAAAATCATCATCACCAATTGGAGCCTTGAATTCTACTAACTGTCTAATGAGAGACCTCAAATTAGTTATGTGATTTGACATTGTGATTCCATCTTCCATTTTGAACTTGAATAATTGAAGTTTTAGGGAAAAAATTACATTAAGTGCTTTTGCTCTAAATAATTGATTTAGATTATCCCAAACTTCCACTAATGATTTTTCTAAATCTATGTGATGTAATTTAGAGTTGGAAAGAGCAAGACCAGTAATAGCTTTGGCTTTATCATCTTTACTATTCCAATCCAATAACTTCTTTGCATCTATAGGTGGATTTTTTTTTTCCGCTTACTATTCCCTATAAATTTTTATTCATTAATTGCATTTGAATTTTCATTCTCCAAATATGAACATTAAATCCAAAACACTTACCTAATAAAATCAAACTTCGAGAAAATATATTCCTCATATCACTATTTGCAATTTGTTTAACATGATTTTCAATATAAATTTTTTTATCACTCTAAAGTTGAAACTAACTCAATACCAAGATTACAGGCCAAACAAATTCACATTCTCTAAACCAATATGAATACATAGCTACATTTCAAACTATTCTCTAGACTTTTAATCAATGTGAGGGGATCAAAGCACTGTATAGAGCACTCTTCTTCGGACAGGGAAACTCTAGAAGCACAGTCTCACCAATATGTGAATCTTGGTGTCTCCAATTGATTATTTCTTTGCTATTTTCTACTTTTGAGATTGAGACTCAGATTAATTGGTGTCCATGAATTTATTTGAAGAAACCCTAATACTTGCATTTATTGGTTCCTTCATCGTATTAGCCAAATATCTAAATAGATTTGATCATTGACTCCTGCATTAAATGCTGATCTTTTGTAGAGATCTTGAGTACATTTCACCTTGGAGATTGGAACTTGCGACTTGGGTGTTTATAAAATAGAAGGATGGTGTTTTTGAAAAATAAAATGAATATAACCAATGTTAAAAGTGAACCAATATAGGTGAGCATCATTCAAAATTTTGTGTCCTTAAACGTCCCGAGCATTGAGAATGAAGAAGAAAACACTAAAAGTAGTAGCAAGTGTGATGTTGAATGTCAGCATTACCATTTTGGCCAAGTGAGATCTATTTTCAAATACATTGGCTCCCTCAACATCTTATTACCTTGTCTAGCACAACAAATGCATTCAAACCTTCGCTCAGTTGGAGTTCGAGTCCCTCAACACCTCCGTACCTCATGTGTTCACTACAGATTTCAACGCCATGCCTCCTCTCCCTGCGCACAACAAATTTATATCAAACGCCAAGTAAAAACAGTTATCATTGCCTGCTCTGATACCATATGAAGGTGAACACTTGATGAACAAAGACAATATTATTTATATAGGAGAAAACAATTCAACAACCACATCATAACTGGCAGCATCAAGTTCAACAACTGCATCATAACTGGCAGCATAACCACATACCTGCGGTAATTTAAACAATATAATATAACAACTAACTATGCTAACAAGAGTTTTGGCTATCCCGTTCCCTAAATATTCATTTCTCAGTATTTCTAAACCATGAACCCTAAAACTTTTAAACTCTCTTTCCCCCTAATTTGTTTCAAAATTCAAAATGTCCAAGGAAAATATAAAATTTTCCAAGTCCAATTTGTTAGAGTTTTGAACTTTATCTTCCAAAATTCTTTCCTTTCGAAACTCAATTCCTCGATTCCTATATTATCTTTTAGTGTTGAATTTTTAACCATACCTTTGCCTCAATACATTTTCCTTGGTATCCTTTATCCTTGATTTCCAACATTTCCTTATATATTCTTCACTCCAGAGTCAAAGATGTAGGAATACTCTTAATGTGGTATTAGGTATTAATTATCTCCAAACCTCGATTCTCAACACTTTTCACTATGTTATGTCACCAATATTGCACATTTGGACTTACCCCAATTCACATATCTTGAAGGATGAATTCCTTGATACGTTTGATCCTTGATTTCTAATAACTTCCTTCATTTTCCATTTTAGATTTAGAGTTATGGTGATCCTTGTACCTATTTGATTGAAGCATGAAGTATGATTTACCCTTGATCCTTGACACCCTAATACTAGCATGGGTTATGAATTATCCTTGACTCTCAATACGTTAAACTCTAAAACTATTATATTTTACATTGTTTACTCACACATGCCTCCAAACATGACCCAAAGCACCATTGACGACCATATTTGATGATACAATTAATTTAGAAGGGTTTTTCCTACCTAGAAATAATTATCCACCATAATAGCATGGACTCAAATGTACTTTTAGTAGTGGAGGATGAAGAACACCATATTTTTTAATGCAATGGATTTTTATGATGATAATTTTTTTTCATGCAAGCTCCAAGTCACTATATCAGTAGATTTTAAGATGTTAGTTCATTTTATAAAAATATTAATGATATCCAGTTTTAAATGGATATTTCAACATTAATGATATTTGATCCTAACTAATTTTCATACATGGATTTAAGTGAAGATAAGTTATATAAATATAAGTTCATTCAACATCAAAAGGGCAATCTCTCTTCATGCTTTGGGAAAGCTTTGAAGTGTTGAGGCTAATCCAAGTCATGTTGTAGACTCATATTATATCTAATGTTTTCTAATGTAAAAATAGTCTTATTTGTGTCAAATCTCTATGATGACTATAAATATTTTTTAGTAAATCAATATAAAAGGGGCAAAAGTTTAAAATTGTGTCACACTTTTGGTCAATTTATCAACACAAGTGAATTGAAGCATTTTTAACTAAAAATAAATTTTGTTCAAGCATATGGTCTAGTTAGATTCGTTCTAGCTAAGTTAGTGATGGGTCTAAAATTTTCCAACTAGAAGTACTAGAAGTGTCCAATAAATACATATGTAGCACCATTCTATGGCCAATTTGCCAAAAAAATAAATTATTCAGAAAATTTCAAGTGTCAACAACTTCTAGACTCATGTAAATAATATTTTCTAAATATAAAAATACTCTTTTGTAAATATGTAAGTGTAGTTTTCAAAAATATAATTTTTCTAATAGTTTGATTTTTTTCATTTTTCATTTTTTTTTTTCCCTAAAAGTAGGTCATCAACACCTAAATATAAGGTTGATTTTCTCTCTAATAAAAAAACTAAAGTTTATTAAATTTTCAAAAACTATGATGCATTAGAGAAGAAATTTGATGTTAAAATAATATGTTTTATTCTATTTTGAATAAATAGTCAACACAAAAGGTGATGTCCCATTGAACAAGTTTTATTTTTAATTCACTCAAATTTTAATATTTATTTAAAAATATTTATCAAAATGGAAGAAAAAAATCCATGCAC
The DNA here is from genome assembly GCA_007258455.2 of Sequoia sempervirens. Taxonomy (NCBI): domain Eukaryota; kingdom Viridiplantae; phylum Streptophyta; class Pinopsida; order Cupressales; family Cupressaceae; genus Sequoia; species Sequoia sempervirens. The sequence goes on from VDFB02152257.1 coordinate 24,145, forward strand.
TGAAGTTTTAAGTTATAAATACATATAAAAAAATTGAAGAAAAAAATAAAGGGTGACATCCCATTTAACTTCATTTTAATATTTTATTACTAATTAAATTATAATGTCAATTTTATTAAAAAATATATTCAAATAAAATACACTAAAAATATATACATTGAATTAGTTTACATCATTTCATACTTCAAAGCATATATATCACTTTCTAGTGATTCATGTTAAAAGACCTTAGATTAGCGTTGGTTATTTCCTCTATAAAAGTGACACAACTTTGAACTTTTATCCAAGAAATTCCTTTTGAACATTGTCATTTTACATGTTGTCTCCACTTTTCTTTCAAGAGTGATTTAGAGGATTCAAAGAATTCTTGGGTTCACATTTATTATTCTTTATACCAAGTCTTACTTAGTTTGTATCCAAGGTTTGTATCAAAATTATTTTTCTTATGCATTTATATGTCAAAGTAGAAAATCTTTCAAGATTAATATGTGGGGTATTTAAACTTGTTGGAAAAATCATGGGTAAGTGCACCAAGATGGAGCACAAAAAGGGGGTCAAAAGTGGTTGATTTTATTCTGAAATCAACTAAACCTGAACTTGGGGGAGTAATTTGAGATTCATGCATTCAATATTTGAAGATACCAAAAGAGCAAGAATTGTAGTACTCCGAATCTAGTTTCTAAACTACTAAAGTTTTTCAAAAATAGATAAGATTAAGAGGATCAAATGCGAAGTCGCACACATAAATTTGTTCCTATTTTTCATAAAAACATAACATAGTGTCTGGTGCACGTGGCCATCAATTTTTTTAGTTGCATTTAGTATTTTCAAAAACTCATTAGTAGAAATATAGTGAAGAGAGAGTACTAGAAGTTGTATATTTTTTTTGTAAATTTTTATTGAGTATTTTTTTATGATTTTTCAAAGTAGATGCATCCTGAAAATCACATCACTGAGCATGCACGTCGCATAACTTGCACCAAAATAATTGAAAATGCAAAAAAAATCAATGTCTAAAGAATGAAGTGTCGAACAATATCATATTTTTTAAAATTTGGACAAGTAGGTCAAAAGTTATTAAAAAAGTCAATACATATGTTTCTGATAACTATGAAAACATTAGTGAAAAAATTTTAAAACAAATGTGTTAATGTAGTTCTAATCTAAAGAAAATTATATGATTACAAAGCTTAGAAGACATGTGAAATTTTGATGGTAATTTTATTAAGAATTGATTTATAATGTGTAAACCTGATGACAAGCAAGTCGAAAAATGAGAATGGAGAAGAAAATCATGTGAAAATGAGGCAAATGAACCATCCAAGCCTAAGTACAAGCCAAAATGAGTACGTGTTTTGTGCAAGCCAAAACACGCCTATGTTTTCTACAAGCCAAATGCACCCATGTTTTCTGCAAGCCAAAATGCGTCCATGTTTTCTACAAGCCAAAATGTGTCCATGTTTTTTGCAAGCCAAAATGTGTTCATGTTCTGTCCAAGCCAAAACATGTTTGTGTTATGTGCAAGCCAAAATGCGTCCATGTTTTGTGCAAGCCAAAACACGTTTGTGTTCTGTGCAAGCCAAAACGCGTCCATGTTTTGTGCAAGCCAAAACATGTTTGTGTTATGTGCAAGCCAAAATGTGTTTGTGTTTTGTGCAAGCCAAAATACGTTTGTGTTCTATGCAAGCTAAAATACATTCATGTTCTATGCAAGCCAAAGCAATCCAAAGTGTGTACGTGTTATGTGCAATCTAAAGCACATGCGTGTTTTGTACAAGCCAAAGCATGCATGTGTTTTGTGCAATCCAAAGCACACACGTGTCTTGTGCAATCCAAAGTGTGTACGTGTCTTGTGCAAGCCAAAGCACGTATGTGTCTTGTGCAAGCCAAAACCTATACGTGTCTTGTGCAAGCCAAAACCTGTACGTGTCTTGTGCAAGCCGAATCACATATGTGTCTTGTGCAAGCCAAAATGCGTGCGTGTCTTGTGCAAGCCAAAATGCGTGCGTGTCTTGTGCAAGCCAAAACGCGTGCGTGTCTTGTGCAAGCCAAAACCTGTACGTGTTTCGTGCAAGCCAAAACCTGTACGTGTCTTGTGCAAGCGGAATCGTATACGTGTCTTGTGCAAGCCAAAACACGTACGTGTCTTGTGCAAGCCAAAATGCATACGTGTCTTGTGCAAGCCAAAACACGTACGTGTCTTGTGCAAGCCAAAACACGTACGTGTCTTGTGCAAGCCAAAACACGTACGTGTCTTGTGCAAGCCAAAACACGTACGTGTCTTGTGCAAGCCAAAACACATACGTGTCTTGTGCAAGCCAAAACACATACGTGTCTTGTGCAAGCCAAAACACATACGTGTCTTGTGCAAGCCGAAATGCGTACGTGTCTTGTGCAAGCCAAAACGCGTACCAAAACGCGTGCGTGTCTTGTGCAAGCCAAAACACGTATGTGTTTCTTGCAAGCCAAAACATGTACGTGTTTTGTGCAAGACAATAAAATTATAGGTAAACAAATAAAGAAAATAAATAAATTGTTGGTTCATGAATCATGTAAAGAAAATGAAATTATTGAAGAGGGGAAAAAACTAAAATCACTGAGTATCTTATTTTAGAGGAAATTAGTATAGTTGACATTACAAAATATATATTTAAAATTTAAAATTGGGAAATTATGTATTTATGTATGCAAAGGAAGATCAATACAATCTCAATTTCATGTTTAAGTACCACTATTGTTATCTTAAATCTATTGTTACTTTCTCACTTCGATAATATATGCCAAACATAAATCATAAATCAAACAAGATAGTAATTGATTATTATAAGCATTATAAGTGTGTGTTCAATTAGCTCTCATTTTTGTAATAGTAAGATTTTAAGACTGTTAGTTCTATTATAGAGTTAAGTTGTCCACTTACATAAAAATAGTAATAATACCCCTTTCGTAGTAAGATCGTTTGGAGTAAATTAGTTCTCTTAAGTGGTTTCCCTTTAGTAAACCATAAGGATGACTTTCAATAATAATCCATAGGCAGTTTTTTATAATGAATTGATAATGTAGACATGATCTTGTATATACATTCATCGGTCTAGCTAAGGCCTCGTATATATGTATTTTTTTGTAATATGATATCACACATGTTTTATATATGATGATGTACCTTACATTCTCATTTTTTATGATGATATATATAAGACATACATGAACATTCAATTCGACTTCATTTATGTGTTATGTGATGATTATGGATGATGATGTATGCTTTATACATGTTTTTTTGTACTTTTTTGATGTATGCATATGATGTGGATGGATGGATGATCAATATATCTATATGATATATGATATATGATTTTTTTATTATGTATATGATGGATGATGTTGATGATATCCTATTTTTGTTATCTGTATTCAATTATACATGATGCATGATTTTTTTATTACTTTATTATCATCATGATATGCATTGACGAAATTGTGGATGTAGGATGCATGTGGTACTAATAATTTATTGTGATGCAGGATGGATGTTAGTTAGAAGAAACGTTTGGATGATGGATAGAAATTTGATGTTGTTAGTTATTGATGAGTTGTTTTTGCTTTGCATAGAGGCTTCATATATTTAACAATCCTTTTTGATGTAGCAAACAAATATGATGTACCAGGGTATTGATAACCAAGGTGACTTTGTATCCCTTGCGTAGACTTTGACTCACCATTCAAAGAATATTATTTCTCATGTACTATTTACATACAAAAACCTTGTTAGGATATATGGTGGAATTGTGTTAAAACTTTTCGGACTAGTTACACAGAGAGGTATGAAATACCTAACATGCAACCGCTACATGAATCATCTCAAAACAACTTCCATACACCAAAAAAAGCAAGTATTCATCATGGCAGTATCACAAAAATATCTTACAAACAAAACTAACAAAAATCAACAATTAATACCACCATTCCTTCTTCTCTAAATCCTTATGGACATCCTCAAGAGATCTTGGGAATGTGGTATTATGATAAATCAAAAAAAGATAAGACTATAAAAAGATAAACAATGTTGCAATATCACTTGCCATATATGTTTTGAGATTTTAGGCTATTATATGGTGTTGGTGATGTCTATTGTAGGAACAAATCCGTTAAGGAATATGTTAGGATGTTGTTGGTGAGTTGTCAAATAGATAGATAGTTGACACTTTGGCATTGCTTTCACTTGATAGTTGTCTTATTGTTTTGATCTATTCTTTGGAATTTTTTATTTTGATGTTTGCCTTGTTTATTGTTTGTGTTGTCAAAGGGTGAATGTGACAATTTGTTTATTATAGATGAAAAGTTTATGCCGTTTGGTGATGATGGAGGTAGGACCTTTTTGATTTTTTGAGTTTATATGATGTTTTTTTTTTTTTTTAGGGGACTAACCTAAGGCCTCAAGGGCTCATCAAAGATAAGCCTTGCCTACATTGTACACGTAGAGGCTCATAGTTTGCTTGGTTTGATATGCACATGTTTTTGATCTTTTATGTGTTTTTAATGTTTTTGGATTTTGAATTTTTTGATTGTGTTTTGAAAGAAAGCATGATAAACACCTAAGGGGACTGACCTAAGGCCTTAGGGGCTGATAAGCCTTACCTATGTTGTACACACAAATACCACGTAGTTCGACTATTGTGACTCAGAGCATAACATGTTTTGATATTTTGATTTTTTTTTACTATGTTTTGATTTTTGTTCATTTTCTAGATTTTTTTTATTTTTGTTTTTTTGACCATGATAGGATGCACAAGAATCTAATTTTCTACTATTTTCAAGAGGTTTCCCCTAATTCAAGATAGGATTACCTTCGCTAAGAGAGATGGGCGTTGATTGTGCAACAAGGTTCAATACTTAATCAATCATCAATCCATGGTTGGACACATGTTTTATTATTGAACGAATGGGTGGATGCTTTAGATAGTGTTGATAGATAGTGATGCAAGTCTTATTCAAACATAGTGCCTGTTTTCCAGGTTTTCACTATGGTACTTGTTTTAGAAGGGCCATAAAGTGGTTTTCACTTAAAGAACTTTTTTTTTTTTACCTTTTCAATTTTTTTGGATTTTTACCCTTTTTCCTGGGGTATTCTGACATGTTTCAAGTATAGAACTTCTTAAGGTGGCTTCTATTCAATGGTTCATCTAAAGGTTCTTCCTTAGGAGTAGCCAATTGATAGGCTCTGAAGCCATAGCTTGTTGTGATGATGAAGGGACCTAACCAGTTGGGTTCAAACTTACCTTTTTCATCTTGATTCAGTCATACCTTTTGATTCTCTTTGAGTACCAAGTCACCAATCTGAAATTTTTTGTTTTTGATCCTTTTATTATAGCTTTGTTTGAGCTAATTCTGATAGACCTACAGATAGTTTAACGTTCTCAAACACCTTTCATCTAGGAGTTCCAACTTATTCAATCTGGATACTTGATACTCTTCATTATTGACCATGCCTTTTAGTGAGATTCACAATGAAGGGATTTCAACTTCGATAGGTAAGACAACTTTTGATCTGTAAACCAAGGAAAATGGTGTGGCACCTATAGGTGTACGAATACTACTTTGGTAATCCCATAGGGTTAGGTTCAGTTGTAGATGCCAATCATGGTCGACATCATTAGTTCAGTCTTTTTTAGTATCTTTAGGATGGTTTTGTTAGACACTTCTGCCTGATCATTTCCATGGGGGTAATAGGGCATGGAGAAAATTTGGTGGATAGAGAACTTGGAACAAAGTTCTTTGACATCTTGGTTCTTGAATGGGGTCCCCTTGTCTGTCATGATGGTTTGGGGAATTCCATATTGACATATCAGATAATTCAAGATGAACTTTGATATTTATTTACTGGTGATGTAGGTTAATGGAATTGCTTCTGTCCACTTCATGAAGTGTTTTATTGTGGTAATAATGAACTTATTTCCATTTGAGGAAGTGGGAGAGATCTTACCTACTAAGTCTAATCCCCACTACGAAAAAGGCCATGGTGTCGCAATAGGTCTTAGCTCCTATACTAGTGTGTGAATGAGGTCACTGTGCTCTGACATTGATGAAATTTTGTGGTGTAAGCAATAGCTTCTCGTTCCATAGAGTGCCAATAGTATCCCATTCTTAGTAACTTTTGTGCTAGGTTAGGTCCACTAGAGTGAGAACCACAAACGCCTTCGTGTACCTCTTGTAGGGTAGTTTTTGCTTCTTTTGCATCTTGAGACATTAGAGTAAAGTACCTTCTAAACTTTGAGGATATAAGGTGTCTCCTATGACTGTGAACCGGGAAGTCCTATGGGAAAAGGTTTTCTTTTGGGTGTTTGTCAGGTGAGGCGGTATGATACCATGCTAGATATAGTCAAATGTATCATGATACCATGGTGAGTTAGGACCAACAACAACACACACTAGTTCTAATTCCAGGATATCAAATGATGGTACTAGTAGTTGCTCCACCAGGAATTCATACTTAGAAATGTTATGAGGAATATCAAGAAGTGAACCTGTCATTTCCATTGCATCGGTTGCTATGTTGTTGATCCTAGGAACCTGTTCAAAATTAATAGTGACAAAATATTGCTTGAAACTATCCACCATTCTCTTATATGGCATTAGCTTATCATCCTTTGTTTGATACTCATCGTTTACTTGCCTAATTACTAGCTAAGAATCTCCATAAACCTGTAGTTCTTTAATCCTCCATTTGATGGCCATTTTCAGTCTTGTGATTAGTGCTTCATACTCTGAGATGTTAATTGTGTATGGGAAATCAATTATGTAGGCCATAGGTATACTATCTCCCTATGGTGTGAGAACCTGCTCTTGAGCCATGTTGAGTGTGGGACCCATCAAAATACAAGGTCCAACGACTTGTCTATTCTGTTAGCAATATGCTTTCATCTGGGAAGTCTCTTATGAGAGGCTGGTGATCTTCTATTGGTGCTTCTACTAGCTAGTCCACTATCCTTTTATGCTCTCTTGTCTATGTACTCTATGTCAAACTTTCTCAGAATCATCACCCATTTAGTAATTTTTCCTGTTAGAGCCGCTTTTGCTAATAGGTACTTTAGTGGATCTACTTTTGAGATTAGCTTTACTTGTCTGTTCAAATTATAGTGTCTCAAATTCTATGTCATGAAGACAACAGAGACTGTATGCTCTTTCTATGGGTGAATAGTTCAATTTGTATCCCACCAATGTTCGGCTAAAGTAGTATACCACTCTTTCCTTATTATTATCATCAAGTTGTGCTAGGAGAGCTCCTAATGCTGCTTGTGTTGTAGACACATAGTATCAATTATTTATCTAGAATAGGTGGAATTAGTACTTGAGGAGTGAGTACATACTCCTTGACTTGTTGGAATGCTTGATCACATCTACCATCCCACTTGAATGTGATGTCTTTATGTAGGAGA
>VDFB02152258.1:0-20958 GCA_007258455.2 Sequoia sempervirens
TTTTTACCAACAAAGTGGTATCAGAGCAAAATTGATTGTGGGAAGCACTAGGTGTTGAAAGCTCTAGAAGATTAGACCATGAAGAAAGCTACAGTTGTTAGAAGCCACACATTCCAAAGTTTGCAGTAAGGGTTTAAATTGCATGGAGAAAGGATACAAGTTGCAGAGTAAATAGTTATTGTTTGGAGATTTTGAAGCTGCCATCAAATTAGGGGGTTTATAGTTATTGGTTTATATCATCACAGTTTCTTTTAAAAGCAGATAGCAAAGGGATGGAATAGTTGAAAGGATTTGTAGAGAAAAGGAAGATTGAAGAAAATAGGAAAAGGATTTTATTGCAAAGGTAATTTTTATTTTGAAAATCATGGTAGGAACAAGTGGAAGCATTGCACAACCCCATATTCCAATTTTTAATGGAAAAAATTATGAATATTGGAGCATAAAAATGAAAACCCTATTTTTCTCCCAAGATGTTTGGGATTTGATTGAAAATGGGTTTCCTGAACTAGTAGACTAACAAGCATATCAGGCACTTTCATAGGCTAAGAAGGATTTATTGAAAGAAAACAAGAAGAAGGATGCTAAAGCATTGTTTATAATTTAGTAGGCAATGGAGGAATCAATCTTTCCAAAAGTTGCAACTACCACAAGATCAAAATAGGCATGGGAAAGTTTGTAAACAACTTACCAAGGCATAGATAAGGTAAAAATAGAAAAATTACAAATTCTTAGAAGGGATTTTGAAAACCTGCAAATGAAGGATTCAGACTCAATAGATTCATTCTTCACTCTTCCAATGCCAATAGTAAATCAGATTAGATCCTATGGAGACATCATTGAAGATCAAAAAGTTGTAGAGAAAATACTTAGAAGCTTATCTACAAAGTTTGATCCAGTTATAGTAGCCATTCTAGAGGCCAAAGATCTTACTCAGCTATTAGTAGATGAATTAATGGGATCACTCTTAGTACATGAGCAAATATTAAATCAATCAGGGTCATCATCATTGAAAAATGCATTCAAGACCTAACTTTCATTTGGCAGAACAAGAGGGAGATCAAATTATAGCAGAGGCAGAGGACATTTTACACCAAGAGGAGGAAGATAAAATACACAATTTGAGAGTAGAAGACCAGCATCAAGTCCACATGCTCATTCTACACCAACAAGAGGAAGGGGGAGCAACCATTCTCATAGCCATCATCATGGAGAAAGGTATGATAAATCCAACATCCAATGCCATTATTGGAATAAATTTTGGCATTTTGCATCTGAATGTAGGAAAAGACAATGTGACATGAATAAGCAAAAGGCACATTTTACAAATGAAAACCATCCCAACACTAGTGAAGAAAACACCATATTGATAACATGCAATGTAGCACAAGAGAGTTCCAAAGAAGTATGGTTCTTAGATAATGGTTGCAATAATCACGTGAATGGGAGTAAGGAGATGTTTGCAACAATAGATGATTCAGTAAAATCATAAGTAAAATTGGGAAATGATAAACGATTTTCAGTCATGGGCAAAGGGTCAATTAACATAATAACTAAGCAAGGTGAGGAGAAGAATATTTTTGATATATAATATGTTCCTAGATTGCAACACAATCTCATAAGCATTGGGAAACTAGTGCAAAAGGGATATAGAATATATTTTGCAAATGGTGAATGTGTGACTCTAGACAAGAAACCAAGCAATAGGTTGATTGCAAAAGTTGAGATGACAAAAAATAGGATGTTTCTACTTAGAATCCAAAGTGAACTATTCTTATAGCCACAAGGATTGCAAAAGTTTGTTGAGTTAGCTTTCAAAGTTTCATATAAAAATGAATCTTGGCTATGGCATTTAAGACTTGGACATTTACACACTTTAAAGGATTGTAGTTTTTGTACAAGAAAAGAATGGTATATGGATTTCCACCAATAGAGCCACTTAAGACAACATGTGAAAGTTGCATATTTTCAAAGCAACATAGGAAAAATTTTCTAGTTGGGGAGTCTTATACAGAAAATCATCCACTTGAGATAGTGTATTCAAACCTTTGTGGACCTATGCGAACACCATCCATAAGTGGAAAACTTTATTTCTTGACATTTATTCATGATTTTAGCAAAAAAGTGTGGTTTTATTTCTTGAAATATAAATCAGATGCATTTATTGTTTTTAAGGAGTTCAAGGAAAAAGTTGAGAAAGAAAGTGGATACTATATCAAAACATTAAGAACTAATCAAGGTGGAAAGTACATATCAAATGATTTTCAAAATTTTTGCAAAGAAAATGGCATAAGAAAACAATTTATAGCAAGGTATACTCCTCAAAAAAATGGAGTAGCTGAGAGAAAGAATAGAACAATCATGGAAATGGCATGAAGTATGATAAAAGCAAAAAATTTACCAAATGATTATTGGGCTAAAATGGTTGCATGTTCAGTATATATATTAAATAGATGCCCAAAAAAAGCAGTGATAAATAAAACACCGGAAGAAGCTTGGAGCAAAAGGAAGCATAACATAGCACATTTGAGAGTCTTTGGATATGTAGCATACTCATTGATACCTCAAGAGTTGAGAAAGAAACTAGATGATAGAGGAGAAAAGTGTATATTTGTGGGATATAGTGAACAATCCAAGGCATATAAGCTATACAATCCTATCACAAAGAAGCTAATAATAAGTTGTAATGTTGAGTTTGTTGAAGAAGAAGCATGGGATAGCAACATAGACAAAACAACTATAGTTTCAGCTAGTGTTCCACAAGAGAATGAAGAGAATGAAACTCAAGTTGTGAATCCTACTACACAAGCAAATGTTCCTACAACACCTTCTAGGGCACTTACCACTCCAAATCCTACTACTCCAACAAGTAATAACAATAGTGATTCTTCTAATCCAACACTTACATCACTAAGATCAAGGTCCATAAACACTTCAAAAAAGACACCTAGTCTAAGAGAGATTTATGATTAAATACAAGAGGCTGAAAATGATGATTTATGCTCTAATTTTGCATTCTTAACACAAGCTGATCCAATTTATTTTGAAGAAGCAATTAAGGATGACAATTGGATTGCAGCCATGAATGATGAAATTCAATCAATTGAAAAGAATCAAACTTGGGATATAGTGGAGCTTCCTAAAGGAAAGGGTGTGATTGGAGTTAAATGGATTTGCAAGACAAAGTATAATGCTGATGGAAAAGTAGAGAAACACAAGGCAAGACTTGTAGCTAAAGGATTCACACTACAGCTGGGCATAGACTACAATGAAACATTCGCTCTTGTGCCAAAATTGGATACCATTAGAAAGGTCTTATCTATAGCAGCTCAAAATAATTGGAAGGTTTACCAAATGGATGTTAAATCAACATTTTTGAATGACATTATAGAAGAAGAAGTGTATATAAAACAACCACTCAGTTATGAAGTTTTGGGAGAAGAACATAAGGTATACAAATTGAAAATGGCACTATATGATTTGAAGCAAGCTCCCTGAGCTTGGTACAACATGATAGATTCTTATTTTGTGAACAATGGTTTTAACAAGTGTGGAAATGAACCAACTTTGTATGTCAAAGTGAATGATGGAGGATAAATATTGATAGTGTGCTTGTATATAGATGATTTGACATTCATAGGTAACATGTCAATTGACTCATTCAAGGAAGCCATGAAAACAAAATTTGATATGACCGATTTGGGACTCATGAGATATTTTCTTGGTATAGAAGTAAGTCAAAATGATCAAGGCATTTTTATATGTCAAAGCAAGTATGCTAATGATTTGTTGAAGAGATTTAAGATGGAAAATGTGAATCCATCCCCTACACCAGTTGCATTGGGCTTAAAACTTAGCAAGGATGACAAAATTCCTAATGTTGATGCAACTTTATTGAAAATATCAGTTGGTAGGCTCATGTATCTAATCGCCACAAGATTAGATATCATGTATGGGGTTACTCTCATTTATAGATTCATGGACAAGCCAAAGGAATCACATTGGAAAGATGGAAAAGGAGTTTTAAGGTATATAGATGGAACAAAGAGCTTTCAAATTTTGTATACATCTTCACATGATTACAAGCTGATTGGATATATAGATAGTGACTGGGGAGGTAGCATGGATGATAGAAAAATCACTTCAAGGTATATCTTTCATCTAGGATTGAGAGCTATGTCTTGGGAATCAAAGAAACAACCAATTGTGACACTCTCATTAGCTGAACCAGAATATGTTGCAGCCACATCAACAACTTGTCAGGTAGTATGGATGAGAATAGTTCTTTCAGATTTGAGGCATCCACAAGAAGAACCTACAATTTTTTTTCTAATAATAATTCAGCAATTGCTTTATCTAAAAATCATTTATTTCATAAACAGAGCAATCATATTGATACACAATATCATTTTATACGAGAATTGGTGAACAATGGTGACATATATCTTGAGTTTTGCAGGTAAGAAGAACAACTAGTAGATTTTTTCATGAAGCCACTTGCAAACATTGTTTTTGAGCATCTTTGAGAAGGAATTGGTATTGCAGACATACTTGGAAATGAAGATTAAGGGGGACTATTGGTGACGTGGTCATCCAACTCAACATGTCTAATCTCCCTTGCTTTCATTGCCAACTACCACTCCAACCATCACATTTATTTCATCTCTCTTCCTACTTCTACATTTCTCTTAAATGTATTAGACTCTTCCTATTTTTGGGTGTATTTTGGAAGCTTCTCCCAGCACATGGAATATCTAGCTCTATTTTTTGCAAAAGAATAGAATGATACTCTATTTTTTATGAATGAAATAAGGCACTATGTATCCAAGAGCACTGGTAACTCTATTTTTATAAAGGCATTAATACAAAAGTCTTAAGTTTTTAAAATCTTTACTGTATGTTGTTCTTTCCTCTCTTTATCTATTGCATTTTATTGTTTTGCTTGTCCCTATTTTTACCAACACTTCAGACAATCTTAGTTTTTTTATTATCAAGTCTTTGATAAGTCACTCTTAAATACATGACAACCCCTATATATATGTAAATCACCATTGCAACTTTAATATATTAACATGGAAACTAATTACAATATTAATATTAAATCAATAATAACATAGAAAAAATAAAATATTAAAGATTGTTAAATAGGAAATCATTTGATTGTTAAATATTTGATAAGTCACCCTTAAATACATGGAAACCCCTACACGTAAATCACCATTGTAACTTTATATTAATGGGGCAACCACTTACAATATAAACCATGAAGCAAGAATAACATTGTCATGTTCCCTTTCTAAATTTAGCAATTACTATTTATAGCAAGCTTGGGTTTCCTAATATAGCAAGTTTGAACTTGTAGATAAACCAAGAAAGTTGGTTTCTCAAGATGAGTTAATTAAAGTATTTTTGGTAGAAAGAATATCATATATTTATGAATTATTATTTTGGACCAAGGAGGGTGTGTCTTGTGAGAAAAATCAATTATTTATTATTTGTCTTGAAAGTGGTGCAAGATAATAGAATTTTTTTTAGCAAATCAACCGTGTGTTAGAATGATGAATCAACACTTGGCATAAAAATTTACTTTCTTACCATGCAACTGTCTTCTTCTTGGGCATTGGGATTTAGGTGCCCAAGTTGTGTGCTGGAGAGGTTTTGATATTTTTAATTACTTTATTTCATAAGTTTGGTTCATTCTATGCTTGTTTCCATTCATGAGTTTTGGCTCTCTTGTAGTGGTTGATAAACTATTATGGGAATAATCTCCAAGGCTAGAAAACCAAGGAGATAAAGACTCACAAACAATAGCTTTAAGATTCTACAAGAATAATTTCACTCAAAAATTTCATTGGTGCTAAAGATTGTCATTTTGGTATGTTTTTATCAAAATAGTTGGCAAGGATAGTATGTTTTGGAGTGCATAGTTTTGGAGTTTGTTTTGTTGCTATTGTTAGCAGAATTTTTTATTGAATGTTGTAGTATTTTAATGTATTTTTCTATCTCAAAGTTTGTATTAAGTGTAGGATATTTTGCGTGAGGTTATAGTTGATTTTGTTGAAGTCTTGGTCTCTAAACTATATTTCAAATGATGTAGTTTGTAGCATTATTATTGAATTGTTGTTTGTTGTTGTAAATAACAACAATTTAATGCAAAAGTTATTCATTTCCTATAGTAAGGAATCCTTTTTCTAGTTTCACGTTATTCAAGTGCAAATTTGAAGGTTTTGATAAAAGTTTCAATATACCTGATTTCTCTCTTTTTGTATTTGAGAAAAAATAATTTATTGTATATTTGGAATTGATTTAAGAGGGATATTGTAGTGGTATCAAATAAATGATATTTCCATCTTGAGGGTTTAACTATTCTTATTTATCCAAGTGATAAGAAAAAGAGGTATTTACAACAAGAAAAGAATAAAGAGTTTACTTCAAATCCTCAAATGAAAGAGAGTGGAGTTGTACTTTCAAAGACTATAGAGATGGCTAGTGTGGATGAAATGAATAGAAAATTCCTCTAGGATCTTTAGAGGAGTCAAAGGTTAACTGCTGATAGTCTTGTTGAGATGAGAAAATTGATGAGATTATTGATAGAGAAAATTCAAAGACCCTGTGGTAACACCTAAAGAAAAATGTAGCACTTAAGAATCTCCATGCTTCTACATACATTTGTATAAATACGAGTTGGGGTAGACCAAACTACCTTTTTTTGGTGGAGAATGTTGGGATATTGGAATATGGGAAAAAAATGACTTTTAGTGATATGAGTAAAACACATTTCCTATAATTAGGCTCAAAGATGGAGAGTGTTGGGATATGGAAGAAACAGTCACTAAAAGAAATTAAATAAAAAATGGTGTGAGTGTCCATAAAATATAGGTAGTAGCAAATTGTGCTAGTGTGAATGTATTTAAATATTTTTAAATATAAATTTGATAATTATTTATAAGTACAATTTACAATCAATTAGTATATTTATCTGTAAAAAATGTGTCTAAAAGATGTTGGAGAGATATTATTCTCTATGTCTATTTCATTTAAATCATATAGATACTTGAAAAATGATCTCTTAATATCATTTACATAGATTTTTCTAAAGATAGATATGCAAGTAACATTCACAATTACAACATATAAAATAAAGAGTGATTTAGTATTCATCAATAATTTAGTCCTAACATGTTATTTTAAGATAATGCTTACACAATCAAATAATTAAATGTTACTTATGTGCTCCCAAAACATAAAATTTTGGCAATCTTAATTGTTTGATTATAATGTCTTTGATACATCACCCTTAAATACATGACAACCCCTATGTATCTGTAAATCACCATTACAACTTTATAATAGGGAAATCAATTAAAATATAAATATTAATGCAAGAATAACATAGAATATATATATATATATATATATATATATACATATTAAAAATTAGAGTTAAAAAATATAGCTGTTAACAATTGATCTTTAAGGTTAAGTATTTTATTTTACAACTTTGAAAAACAATTCTATATTCTCTCAATGCCATTCATATATTTTCATAAAAAATATCCACCTCTTATTTATATAGAAATTTATAATTTCTATATATGAATTTAAATAATTAAAATGTCACTTATGTGTCTTCAAATCATAGCTTCTAACATAAATCTACATCTTAACCATTTGATTGTTGAATATTTGATAAGTCACTCTTAAATACATGACAACCCCTACACTTGTAAATCACCATGGAAACTTTATATTAATGGGGAAACCACTTACAATATAAACAATAAAGTAAGAATAACATTATCATGTCCCCCTTCTAAATTTAGCACTTACTATTTATAGCAGGCTTGGGTTTCCTAATATAGTAAGTTTGAACCTATAGATAAAACAAGAATGTTGGTTTCTCAAGATGAATTAATTAATTTTTTTTTGGTGCCAAAATATCATATATTTATGAATTATTTTTGACCAAGGAGGGTGTGGCTTGTGGGAAAAATCAAATGTTTATTATTTGTCTTGAAAGTGGTGCAAGATAATAGAATTTATTTTAGCAAGTCAATCGAGTGTGTTGGAAAGATGAATCAACACTTGGCACAAGAAGTTACTTTCTTACCATGCAAATACCTTCTTCTTGGGCATTGGGATTTAGCTGCCCAAGTTGGGTGCTAGAGATGTTTTGATATTTGGGTGATCCCACAATACTAGTTTACAAATTTTGGCCAAACTTGACAATGAATTGATTTTTTTTGACTAAATCATCACTTTCAGGCACTTATAGTAGCTAAATCATGAGGAATTTGAAGATGATGCAAAATAGTGATTTGTGACATTTTTTATGTAGATTCTAAATATTTTTTTTTTCAAAAATTTTGGAATTAGATTGCACTTTTTTTTCCATCTCCTTCGAAAACTAGTTTTTTTTAGTAAACACCATTTTTAAGGATTGACACTCACCGCATAACACATAATTTTTTTCCGTGAAGTATAAAATTCTAATTTTTTTGAATTTAGATTTGGGGTATGTGTAGAATCATGATGGGCCAAAAAGTGGCAATATTATGGGTATTTGTAGGGTATGTGGCTAATGACTTTTTTTAACCCAAAATTGATAAAACAAAAAGGGTATTTCAAGGAGATTCTCAAATTTCCACCAATATAAATTATGCTTTAATTTTAATTTAATAAATAATTATTATTTATTTTCTATTAGAATTACAACTAAAATCCTGATCTATAGGCTGATTGAAAAACATCTATAAATTTCAAATGGTATCACATTTTTTGAATCCAAAACATGCGTCACATTCTATACTTCACATAATATGGGATTAAAAAAAGAAAAATTAAATTTCATGAATTTTTGACCAAGTTAAGGTGGTTAGATATACGAATTTTTTATATTTTTTAAAAGTTGTAATAAAAAATTCATAATTAATTATTTACTTGGAAAAAATTACAAGAAAATAGGCATCACATATAGACATGAGTCCTCTACTTATATATAAAATATTATAATTTTTTATATCATTTTATTACGGTTAGGGTGGTCAGACAGACACCTACTTCTTATTTTTTCCCTAAAATATAAGTACTATTACATTGAAATTTCAAATTTTTACCAAATAGATTTTATTTATTTTTAAATAAAGCTAGTAGTTTAGAAACTGCATTCAATTTTCTACAGATTCTATTCTTACATATTTTTGAAATAATATAGATAACTTATTCAAATTTTTACACCAAGTTTCCTAACATTGATTTTTCTGAATTTTTTGTCACTTAAGGGCCTATTTTTTCCATGATGATCCTACACATACCCTTGTAACTATGATATCTAGTGCTTCCAATTGGTTTCATAGTTTTTTATTGAATATTTTTTCCTTAATCAAGTTTCAAAGTCAGACCAATTACAATTCAAAAATAGGTGGATTGTATAACACAATTTTTTTTGCATGTATTGAAATTCAAATTTTTTTTTCTGAATCAAGGACTTCAATATCTAGTGCACTCATAATTTTCAAAAAAAAAAATTGACAATCTTCTATTTTTCAACATGTGCAGAACAAAGAGCTTGATTTTCGATGAAAAACCTACATTCACAAGAAATAAAAAATAAATATAATAATAAATTAAATTTATTTAAAATTATACTTTTTGGGAGAAGCTTATAATAAGGACTACATACTTTAAAAAAAAAAAATTTAAATGAATTCATTTGATCCCCCAAAAGGTAAATCAAAAGTGGTTTTTTATCAACATTTTGATAGGTGTAAAGGAGACTCTGTTATAGGTATGGTATAAAACTAGGGGGGTTCTATCCAAGGGGGTTTGATCTAAGATAGTTTTATCAAACCCTCTTCAATAAGAATGCTTTAAATGGAACTTTTTAAGGCTTAAATCATTAAGTTTTCCAAAAATATGTTATTTAAGCAAAAAGCAGAATCTCCCAGAAATTGTAAACCAGCTTTGTCAGATCACCTATGTTTAGTTACTTTATTTTGTAAGTTTGGTTCATTCTATGCTTGTTACCATTCATGGGTTTTGTCTCTCCTGCAGTGGTTGATAAAATATTGTGGGAATAATCTCCAAGGTTGGAAAAGAGAGCACATAAAGACTTAGAGACAATGGCTCTGAGAGTCTAAAAGCTTAATTTCACTCAAAAATTGCATTAACCTACTAAAAATGATCATTTTGGCATGTTTTTGTCAAATAGTTGGTAGGGATAGTATGTTTTGGAGTGCATAGTTTTGGAGTTTCTTGTGTTGCTATTTTTAGCAGCATTTTTTATTAAATGTTGCATCATTTTATTGCATTTTTATATCTCAAACTTTGTATGAAGTGCTTGAGATTTTGTGTGGGAGGTTAGAGTTGATTTTGTTGAAGTCTTGGTCTCTGAACTATGTTTCAATGGTGTAATTTTTATATTATTATTGAATTGTTGTTTTTTATTGTAAGTAACTAAAATTTAAAGCAAAAATTATGCATGTCCTATAGCAAGGCATCCTCTTTCTAGTTGCACAACATTTAATTGCAAATTTGAAGGTTTTGATGACAATTTCGATATACTTAATTTCTCTATTTTTGTAATTGAGAAAAAATAATTTGTTGCATATTTGGAATTGATTTAAGAGGAATATTTTAGTGTTATTAGAACAATAATATTTCCATCTCGAGGTTTTAACCATTCCTATGTAGCCAAGTGATAAGGAAAAGAGGTATTTGCAATGGGAAAAGAATAAAGAGTTTGCTTTAAATCCTCAGCTGAAAGAGAGTGAAGTTGTATTTCTAGATAGTAGAGAGATGGATGGTGTGGATGAAAAGAATAGAAAATTACTCTAGGATCATCAGAGGATTCAAAGGTTAATTATTGATAGTCTTGTTGAGATGAGAGAATTGATGAGATTATTAGAAAAGATATTTTAAAATTTGGCAAAACCTAAAGAAAAATGTAGTACTTAAGAATCTCAAAAAGGTAATTCAAAATATTATGAATAAAATTTTCTGCATGAAGGTGATCCTCATATAACTAATCCCATTTTAAATCCCATCGAAGAATTGGCAATAGAAATAGTAGCCATTAGAGTTTCCTATGAAAATCAAGATGGATTTCAAAATGTAGTCCCTTATAATGACTATGTTACTTAGATGGAAAGCATGATGCGAGTAAGGGGTTACAAACATCATCCAAATTATAGTGGAGAGGAACTCAAGAGAAAAATTAATAAAAACTTAGCCTCCTACCTTTTATGGAACTGATGAAATCTCATCCAAAGTTTGGTTACAGAAGTTGCAAGCCTACTTTAGACTCAATCCAATGAAAGAGAAATATTCCATATAGTATGAAACTTTGTACCTTGAAGGAGCTACTTATGACTGGTGTTATGAACACTAAAGGGCATGATTAGGTGAATTATTTTGCTGATTTCAATAAAAGGTTAGTAGATAGATTTGAGCTTAAGGATGAAGAGTATTTTAAAGAGTTTTCTAGCTTAAGGAAAACCAATTCCATTGATGAGTATGCTAAAAAATATCAAAAGATTGTTGCTATGGTGTCAGATATGTCTTAAAAGAGGATAATATACCTCTTCCTAGAGGGAATTGAAGAACCTATTAAAGGGTTAGTTAAGGAATTCTCACCTATTACCTTGTACGAAGCAATCAAGAGGAGTTTGCATTTGGAAGTCTCCATGACTAAGAAAGTAAGTTTCCATCAATATAAACATCGAATCCATGGCATCATAGGGGAAATTTAAAAAAAAAGGGACTCCTTCAATTCCTTCACAAAATAATGTTCCAAATTCAGCTATCAAGAAGGTGAATGAGGTGACAAAATTTAAACTTTGAAGAAAAAACTTTGTTTTACTTGTAGAGAAACATGGGCTCTGGGACATATATTTTTGCGAAAAGGATAAATGTATTTTATTAAGGTAGTTTTAGATTCAAATACATATGATAATGAGGAATTTCACAATACAAAAGAGGAGGTGGGGTCAGAGGAAGAAGAAAAACTAGTAAGGGAGTTACCATAGCAACCCTATCTAGAGCACCTAGATATCACCCTTTCAGAGTTCAAGGAGTTATATTTGGACAAAGGAAAACTATCCTCATAGATAGTGGTGCAAGACATAACTTTATACATGAGGGTTATGTATCTAAGAAGCATTGAAGGCATAATACTTTAAAGGATTCAGTATCACTATAGTTGATGGTTTTACTATACCCTACAACCGTGTGGTTTGATAACTCAAAATGAATTTGGATTACTATTAGGTACATGTGATGAATTTTATTTCATTGAAATAGGAGAAACTAGTGTGTTGTTGGGTGTTTAATGGTTAAATTCTATTGGGGGATACTACACAAACCACCAAACCATGGAGTTCAAGTTTCAAGCCAACGAGAAATAAATTTTGTTAAGAGGCCTATCAAATGGGGCAACTAGAGTGGTTACATCCCAGAGGATGAAGAGAAATTTTAGAACGGGACAAGTAGCTTGGAAAGCAACAATCTTGATCCACACTACAAGTTCTTCATAGAAGCAAGATAAAAATAGTTTTGAAATTTAGTCAATTCTTGATACATGTAGTCTTATTTTTAATGATTTGTAACTAGGGTTATGACAAAATTGAGGGTTTCAACATGTCGTTGAGTTAGAATGGGGTGACAGACAAATAATTAATACTCCCTACCATCACCCATGGAGTTATAAGGAGGAGATAGACAAAACCATCTCGGAACTTCTTAATTTGCAGTTCATAGGGCCTAGCTCTAGTCCATTTGCCTCTTCTATAGTTTTGGTGAAAGATAAAGATGACACAATGAGAATGTGTACAGATTATAGAGCTATTAATAAGAAAAATATTAAGAATAGATATCCCATCACTAGTATAGATGAACTTATTAATGAGTTGTGTATACACCTAAAAATGGTCACATCGCATTGTCTGGTAATTAATTAAATATTTTTAATATTTAATTAAATCTCTGAATTCCATCTACGTATAAATAAATTTAAATAATTTATTTGTTCATTCTTTCATTTCAATCATCTTTTCGTATTCATTTCTTAATTAATTAAATAAACATTATGATTTATTTATATTAATTATTGATAATCTTGATTTGGATATTTTATTCAAATAAAGATTAAATATTCCTCTCTTTTAAATATATTCTTCTAAAATCCTTTCACAATTGAATATTCAAAATATTTAATTAAATTCTTCTAATATCCATTTGCAATTAAATGTTTCTAAAATATTTAATTAATTCTTCTAAAGTCACATTACAATTAAATATTACAAAATATTTAATTAAATATTCCATAGTGCAAAAATTAAAAATCAAATTCAATAAATGAAATTAAATAAATTTATTTATTTAATTTGGGGATTATCTTCAACACCCGTGAAACAAACTGCCGAAACAGAAAAATTAATTTTGTCTGTTTCTGTGCAGGCTTGTTCCCATGGGTTGAAGAAAAGCATCCATTCTTCTCTCAAACCTTCCAACCTCTTCCATCTTCTTCTCAACCTCTTCATCTCTCACCTTTCAAATCTACCAGACAACCTTATAGCCGTTGATTCTTGCCAGCCAAGATTGTCCCTACAAAAAAACTATAAATAAGACAGCCGGGTCTTTGAATTTGGATAGAAGCTTTCAATAGGAAAATTATAGTCAATTTGCATAAGCCTTTTAGCATTCATAGTGTTCAAGCATCATAGTACAACATAGAATCATGGCATATTCACTCTATTTCATAGCATACTCCATTTACAGCCCCTGTGCATAATTCATAGCCCTTGTCCATATCCGTCAGCATTTTCATTTTCACCAGCATATAGGATAGAGAACTTCCTTTGCATACTCATTCTGTAGATAGCCATTTGGAGAAGCTGAGCTTACACAATCTGAGAGCAGCAGCTTTGAACAAATCTCTGGAGATAGAGAAAGATGGAATGCTTCTGAAGATTTATGTTTTTATGTTAATTTCACATCAACTTCTTTAGTTTAAAGTTCCATCATTTGTGTTTATTTTTTTAAAATTAGATTACATATTAACATATACACATTTTGGTGCCCACCATGGGGCTCTTGCCCATGTTTCTCACATCTTTTTGTAGCTTTCTTTGATAGGTTATGGCCAAAAAAAGTGGATTAGTGCAAAAAAAAACACGTTTCAGAAAGTGTACACCCAGTTCAGCGCATTTGAGAGTTCCTGCAGCGCCCGTGAGAGTTCCTGTAGAGCTCTTACGTAATCCTACAATGCCCTTAAGAAATCCTACAGTGCATTTGATACATCCTGTAGCACTCATAATCTATCCTACAGCGCTTATGAGCCATCCTGTAGAGCATATAAAGATTTTTACAACGCCCTTAAGGATTTTTGCAGCGCCTATGATGAATCCTGCAGCGCTCGTGAGGACTGTTATAGCGCAATTTTAGAAAAGCAGTAAGCTGTAATTTGTAATATAAATACAGTTTAACTAAATCTGACGCAACCGCAGACAATTAATAATTTTAAATTAAAACGAACCAATCCTAGGATAGACATATAAATGGAATGAACCAATCCTAGGATAGACATATAAATGGAATGAAGCAATCCTAGGGTAGACACTTCACATTTTATTTTGAGGCTAAAAAGAAATTTTGTGTTTGTGTGAAGCAACATCTTCACTTAGCATAGAATTTTTTTTTTTTTTGGGCTTAAAATAAATCATTGTTTGCTTTGTTTTTGGTGATAGGCCTATGCTCTCCCCTTAACTGGGTGATCAAAATGCCAAACTCACCTATTTTACTTTATGCATTTTACAGTTTTATTAACACCTTTTAGAAGGCCTGCCGTAGTGGGAAAAAAGTACTCACCCTACGGGAACGACCTAAGTGGGAACAACTAAAGCCAAGTTTTCCAACCCACTTTAATCAAATGTGGATGGTTGATGAAAATCCCATTTGATGGTAGTGTGCATTGATAACCATCCCCAAAAGCCTTTGTTCTAAAGGTAGGGAGGTCTCTCGAGGGAGTCTATCATTTGTGCACGAATGGAAACCCTTACTAGAACTTAGTGTAGTATCCTACCAATTCGGTTTCACGAACATCATATTAATCACAGGTCAGGGGAGGGAAGAATCTACCCCAAGATACTCACCATATAACTGCCAAGGATTGTTTGCTCAGGGGATCCGGTATCCACTTCCGTCACTCTGAGTATGCACCTGGAAAAGACAAAAACACGGGCGCCCTTTCGGGGGTGACATGGCTGTGTGAGTCGACGCAGTTTTAAGATGTGGGATGTTGATTACTATGATGACCTACTTGTGAACTAAGAGTGAGTCTGTTTGAAATGCTTATCATGTGTAAAACCTGTTAAAACAATTTTTGAATAACATTTTGATTATACACTTGATGTTTAGCATAGGACTTAAAGACAACATTCTACAAATTGTTTGATGTGTTTTCAATACACTAATTCAGATAAGATCATCCAAAACTCACAATCACATTGATTACTCTCATGTTATGAGATTGGAAATCCACAACTTTTGTAAAGAAATCCATTTTCAAAAGGATTAAAAAGCCAAAGAAACCCTTTAACCATAAGAAACTATTGAAGAAGAGATGATTCTTGTATCAAAGTTGAAAAGTTTTACTCAAATATAGAACCTTTCTTCATAGGTATCATGATTGTGTTAGAGGTCTTTCTGATGATTATGCTATAGAACCTTTGTACTCACAAGCTTACTTTCAAAGAAGAGCCCTTTCTCAAAGGCATAACCATAGTCAACGCATTCGTTTCAGTTATATTCCCCAACCTGCAATTGAATATTCTACTTGCCCAAATCAAATTTTGCAATAGAGAACTCAGATTACATTAGGCATTCATCACTAAATCCATTCTTTTACAAAACTATGATCAAAATTTCATAAAGTGAAAAATCATCTTTTTCTTGATCTTTTGCTTCAATTTCCTCCAACAGGATTTTCATCCTTTCAATTAGGGAACAACACAAGCTAAAGATTAGAAACCCTTTTGCAAGTCATCGACTTTTATTCTATCCCGACTTTATATCCATCTCTAAATTGCACTATTTCACTCTTTGATCAAAAGTGAGTATAATTTGAGCAAAACTTATGCCTCGGCTCTTCACTTAGATCTCAAAAAACACATGGAAAAAGATGAGGGAGAAACCACTACAAGCAAAATGGGGTAATCATAACAAAAAGAAGAAGATACATTTAATGTTGATGAATTAACAGAAGAAAAGCTTCAAGAAGTAGAGCAAGAGCCCCAATTCCATACTCTTATGGAAAGGATTTTAGAATGAAACAAAGAAAGATATTTTCTTTCATTAGCTAATCAAGGAGCTAAGTTACCTTACAATTTTGATATAGAAGGGATTAAACAGAATCCTGAAACTCCTCCTAATGACTTTAGTGCCCTTACTCAACAGGTAAAAGAATTACAAGGGAAAATAAAGGAGACGCAAGGGGGTACAACAAAGAAGTATGTTTTTAAAGAAATATCTCCTCATCCATTCGATAGAGTCTTCAAATGATCCCATTTCCAAAACATTGTGAAACTCCTAAATATGATAGATACAATGGAAAAATTGATCCCATTGAACATGTGAGGGATTTCCGAAATGAGTCTAGAATTCGCCTATGACATTACCTACTTAATGCGATTATTTCCACGAAGTCTAGGCGTACAATCCATGGAGTGGCTTTCTAAGATCACTCCACCCATCAAAACCTTTGAGGAGTTAATAAATTAGTTTATATCACAATACGCCTACAACATTCAACACTAGATAACAATGCTTGATCTTTGTCAAGTGAAACAAAAAGTAGGAGAACCCTTCACTACATTCTTAGCGAAGGTGGAGAAGGTTATTCATTACGATATTCTCATCCTATTCTTGAAAAGGAAAGATGGATATCTTCATCAATAGCCTATATCCAGAATTGCTTTCATAGGTTTAATCTTCATTGTCCTCATAACTTTGAAAAAATTGATTGAAAATGCAATTACACCTGGAAGGGGCCTTGGTTAAACTAAGAGTGATGTTCTTGATAATCCAAGTACATCTAACCAAAAACAACAATGATAAACAAGGTTTTGAAACAGGAACAAAATAAAGTTGGTTTTCCAATGATGGTATAGTGGATGCAAATAATCTATATGAACAAAACCATCTGTTTTAATTCATCAAGTGCTCCACGAAACAATCAACAAACAAATACCAACCAACAAGGAAACAACAATCAACAAAGAAAAAACTCCAACCAAGAAAGCATGTCCAATCAAAACACCAAGGATAATTGTGGTAATTTCAATAACAATCTTGGCAATACCCAAACATCAAATCCATCCAGACCTTCATTCTTCTCAAATTGGTAGAATTTTACCACTTTGGGTCAATCTCTTGAGTCTGCTCTCAAGGAGCTTCTTGATAATAAGATTATCACCTTACCACCACAAAGAAATTATGAGCCACGAGTCAAACCACCATCCTGGAATGACTCGTATTATTGCAATTATCATCAATGTAAAGGTCATATAATGAATAATTGTCAAGCTTTGAAAAATCTAGTACAAGATTTAATTGACAATGGCACCATTACAATCGAAGGAAATCATACCAATGATGATCATCAAGCATTCACAGATCCTTTACCGAATTATCAAAAAGGGGAAACATCAGATGCAAAAGCCAAAAGCATAAATAATGTTGAAGACAATATAATCCGTCACATCTATGTTGATGATCAACGGGTTAATGTTATCAAAATCAAGGGAAAACAAGAATATCAACAAGTTAATGTGACTACAAGAGGACAAGAAAAAGTTGTTTTCAAAGGAAGTTCATCTAAGGCAACTATTTCCTCTCTCCAAGTCAATATAATTTGGTTGATCAATTGAGAAAACATCAGCCCAAATTTCCATCCTTGAACTTCTCAAAATATCTCCTATACACAAGAAAATTTTAGAAGAAGCTCTTGTAAACACAACTGTCG
Source organism: Sequoia sempervirens (assembly GCA_007258455.2). Classification (NCBI taxonomy): domain Eukaryota; kingdom Viridiplantae; phylum Streptophyta; class Pinopsida; order Cupressales; family Cupressaceae; genus Sequoia; species Sequoia sempervirens. The sequence goes on from VDFB02152258.1 coordinate 18,017, forward strand.
ACACTGATCTGGATGTAAACAAATTTCAAGCCATGGTGGGACATTCGTCTTCCCCCACTTGTCTTTCATTTTTAGAAAAAGATGATGCTTCCATGACACATCCACATAATTCATCCCTCTATCTTGAAGTCATGATCCATAAACACCTAATTATGACGCGGTCTTAATAGATGGAGGAGCCAGCTTTAAAACATTTTGTAATTTTAAAGCTAATACATGCCTTGGGAATTTCAGAAAATTCTATTGATCCACGAAGGAAAATAACTATCAAGCTATATGATGATGAAGAAAGAGCTTCTAAAGGATTAATATTATTGCCTATCAGAGTGGGACCTGTTGTGAAGAACACATTTTTTCAGGTTCTAGATTGAGATCTTTCTTATAACATACTTTTGGGTCATCCATGGATTCATGATATGCAAGCAGTACCATCAACGTATCATCAATGCATCAAGTTTCCATATGATGGACATGAAATAACTATACAAGTTGATTACAATAGTACCCAAACTTGTTCAAATCTTTGAGCAACTCAAGATGTCTTTGTGCCACACAATAGGGAGGCTCTTGCTGTTTCTTCTTCTAATCTACAAGGCCAATTGCAAGAATTGACAAAGAATCTTGACACTAGGCCACCCAAAGACAAAGGGGTAGGTGAATATTCACTATCTCTTTCTACCTTTACCTCCTTCTCCGAGGTCACATGGGCAGCCAACCTTATCAAATCAAAAGATTGCAATGCCTCTTACATCCCAGCCTTGTGCTAGTCACAAAGTTTGATGGAAAATTCATTAGAGCCAATACTCAATCGGGCTAGCTAGTTTAAAGATAGGACATCCTAAATCGCTATACACAAAGATGAAGATGAATCTCTCTCTTGCATATTAAGTTACCTATAGAACAATATGGTAGGGGTACTTTATCATGCAAAAAAAGATGGATATGAAGGAAATGGTCCCATAGGAAAGAGAAGAGAAGGGAACAGAAACCAATTCAACCTATTTCAAAGCATTCAAGTGATAAAATAGGACTTGGATATGGTAAAGATAAAGAAGACTATACTTCACAACAAGCACAATCAGCTCATGAAGAAGGATCAATGTCAGATAAACCTCATGAATCATTTTTCCAATTGCAAAATAGTTCAGATACTGATTCAAATGAATATGAATGGGACACCTTTTATAATGATGAATTTTGGAGAGACAAACAAGTTGATACCATACATAAATATGCACATGTTCTTATACAAGGAGAAGGTTCAAGGCCTCCGCTTGATTATGTTTTACAAAGCGATAATGACTCAAGTGAGGATGATTCAGATTCTAACAAGATTGACGATCAACAGGAGAATACCATCATAGACCTTGTTTACCATGAGGATGATAGTCGCATCATGACTTTGACAATTCAAGACCTTACCCAACCTAATGATCCCATGCCTTTAGTTTATCCAGAACTTATTGATTGGGACATTGACGTGCCTATCCATATCCCTACATTCCATGATGATGAGGACATTACAAATTTCCTTTGTTCCTCTAATGACGAAAACAATTGTTTCATCCAAGAATTTCATACTCACGATTTTGATAAGGAGGGTGTCAAGTCTCTTAGCTGCAAAATAAATGAAATAAAACATGGATCTATCGGTGAAAACCAAAAAATGGCAGTGGTAGATCACAACAAGAGAAAAATAAAGAGCGAATTTGACAGTGAAAACCTTTCTGAGGCATTGAAGGATGAGAAACTTGACACTCTTCCCAAGTATTATCACGAAAGATCTTCTATTTTGATCAAACCAACAGAATCAATCAATATAAGTACAACAGAGCAGCCAAAAATTTTGCAACTTGCAGCATCATTAATAGTTGAAGAAGTCCTAAAATTCATGGAGTTCTTGAAAGAGAATCAAATTAACTTTGCTTGGTCATATGCTGATATGCCAGGGTTAGATCCTAATCTGATAATGAATCATTTATCTATCAAACCAGGACAAAACCTCGTGGAAGAAAAGTAAGCCTCTAAAAAATGCATCCACATGTTGCATTATTGGTCAAAGAGGAATTAAAAGAAACTTTGATATTGGATTCATTCTAACTATTGATTATGCATCGGATTTCCACATTGTACCTCGCTTTCCAAAGCCGATGCAGCGATCTGAGCTTGTACAAATTCCCCTCAGAGATTTGAATAAGGCTTGTCCCAAAGATGACTTTCATTTGCCCAACATAGATATGATTGTTGATTTAACTGCTGGTCATGCAATGTATTCATTAATGGATGGATTTTCAGGATACAACCAGATAAAAATTGCACCAGAGGATCAAGACAAAACAGCATTCACATGCCCTTGGGGTACCTATTGCTGGAATGTAATGCCATTTGGGTTAAAGAATGCTGGAGCCACTTATCAAAGAGCAATGACAACCATTTTTCATGACATGATGCACACATTCATGGAAGACTATGTTGATGATTTACTTTCCAAATCTCACACACGAGAAGAACATCTAGAAATATTGTAAAAAATCTTTACTAGAATGGAGCAGTTCAATGTTCAACTAAATCCAAAGAAATGTGTCTTCAACATTACATCTGGAAAACTCCTAGGATACATTGTTTCAGAAAAGGGCATAGAGGTTGATCTAGAAAAAGTACAAGCTATAATGGACATGCTGCCACCATGAAATATCAGTCAGCTTCGATCATTGCAAGGATGACTACAGTCCATCAGAAGGTTTATAGCTCAACTGGCAGACAAAAGCTTGCCATTTACACATTTATTGCATAAGAATGTCCCATTCAAATGGGATGACAAATGTGAAGCCACATTCAATCAGATTAAGCAATATCTTATGCACCCACCAGTTTTAATTTCACATATTCCAGGAGAGCCACTCATACTCTATATTTCAGCAATAGAAGTATCCTTGGGAGCA
>VDFB02152259.1:0-29315 GCA_007258455.2 Sequoia sempervirens
GCCGCAGGCCGTAGTTCATAATTAGGGCTTTTTTTTAATTTTGATTTTTTTTCTTTTTTGTTTAAAGAAAATTTTGAATGGAAATTAAAATTTGAATTAAATATAATTTAAATTTCGTATGAAATATTAAAATTTTAATTAAATATAATTTTTAAATATGATTTATTATAATATATATTATTATAATATATTATATTTATGTATATATTTCAATTTGATTTTAATTTTTATGAAATAAATTTTATATTTAAATATATGTGGAATATTAGAATTGAATTAGTTTTGTATGTTAAGATTGAAAGAATAGATTTTAGTTTTTTTTTAAAAAAAATTGTGAAGTTAGAAAAATGGTTATTTTATTTAAAATTTGCATGAGAATTTTTTTATGATTGAAGAAATATAGAAATTATTTTTCTATGTGAATAGACTAAATAAAACAATTACTTTCATTATCTTCAAATTAGATCTTTTATTAAGATGATTTATAAATATGTTGTATTTTCAACTGTTGCATATGGATTTAGTAGATCCGATTAATAGATATTTACTTTCTTGATTTTCTTTTATACGTATTTTCTTTTGGGGAAAATTGGGAAAACCTTTGTTGTGTAAGCCTTCCAGAACGAATTGTGTAAAAAGGGTGTTTAATTGTTCAAATGTATTTCTTAAAATTGACTTGGGTTGTGCAAGAGTTAAACATGGTGTCTAATACTGTTATGGTTTATTTGTTATTGTGAGATGTAATTTGTGCACTTGGTAAACCCTAGTCATGAAAACTTAGAAACCCTTGTTATGTTTAGGGGAGTGGCTATTTGTAAGGGCCGACACACAAAGTGGTGTCAGGGTAACTTACAAATAGTTTGTAAGTCAGTGAAAACTAAAGAACACAGTAGTTAGATTAAAAACACTTAACAAGATGTACATGCCTCACTTATGACTCTTGAGCTACTACAGTCATGAGTATAAGTTGAGAAGGCCTGGAATGACAAATCGGTGTCTTGTTCCTTTAAAAGACATTCTATTTCACAATAGTATGCAATAGGGGTCGGGTTTTGTAAGAGGTTACCAGGGTAACCCAAGGATTGGGGGCCGGAACCTAGGAAGAAACACCAGGGTAACCTTTGCATCATTGTGATGACACTCCACCTAGAATTATAGTTAACCCTATGTTTGTGGTATAATCAATTGTTAAATCTGGAAGCAATGTAACCATTAGATTGTTTGTACTAGTGTCTAGGGTTAATAGATTGGTCTAGGTAACCTTATTACTATCTCTTAGCATAGGGGGTGGACCTACGGGTACCACATGGTTGGGTGGAACGTGCACCTTACTCCGTTGGGTCCCCAGTTTGATCATGGCATCGAGAGCTTCATGGATGGAGAGCTCGCACTTGGATCTTATGTGTACTTTCATCATTGTATAATGTAAATTTGTATTTGAAAACATCCCTCAAATGTTGTGAGGTGAACATTTGTAAAATGTAACTATTATTTGAACTACCTCATCAGATGGATGAGTATTGTATAATTATCAAATGCAATGAATGGAAAAACATGTATGTACTTTATGATATTATCTTGAATGGAAATTTCAATGTTATGCAAGTTTATCATTATGTTAATGTTAATAATATGTGCAATGCGAAATACTTGAGTCACTTATGGAAAACTCAAAGTAGTGTAACATTTAGTAACTTAACAAATGTATGCAACTAATTAACTTAATAATTAAACTCTTTAAAAAAAAAAATTATTACACCTTTATTACACAATTGCAACATTCTTAGGTTAATAAGACGGGGCATTACATGCCTAGTAGGAGAGGTTTTAGGAGAAATACAAACTAGATGTTCATGACATTCAATGGTTGGTTCTTATAAAATTAATTCATCACAAGTAAGGGAGTTATCAATGGTTGTATTGTATTTTTATCAACAATAGAATTCTCTTGTTCAAGAATATTTCCCCTAAGAGATGAGAGAAACATAGAACTCTCATAATTCTCATTTGTTTGATCGTCTAACACTAGAATATCTTGTTCACAACTAGGAGAGATATTGGGAAAAGAAAAAATGTGATCATAATGTTTATATATGATTTCACCCTCTTTCACTAAAACATTCTCATAAGCAAGGGATGAATGGAGACTAGGTAAGGTGATGTTTAGAAATGTGTCTATGATCTCATTCTCTTGTGCCATAATATCTTCCCAAGTGAGACAAGGAGAAAGAAAAATAAGACCTTCATGATTCTCAATGATTACATCTTCTTTCACCAAGATGCCTTCATCACAACTAAGAGAGATAGGAGGGGGTGCAGATTTAAGGCAAGCATGAACATTTTCACTTTCTTGCACTAAAAAATTCTCATAACTAGGGGATGTGTTGAATTAATTACTAACATGCTTATTGATGAAATTTTTCTTTACAAAATTGGAAAATAAAGATAATAACACTTTTGAAATATAATCTATACAAACTCAAAATGGAAAGAGACTTAAAATGCAATGCAATGACCTAGAATGAAATATGTAAATGCAATTTTCATATTCCAAACAAGGTAATTTGTTGATTACACTATGCAACAATTTGAAAATGAAATGTTGTAAATGCAAATTTGAAATTAAGAAATGCACTAAATTAACCAAATTAAGCAAGATCTAATGAAATGAATGAAACAAAAACTCAACAAACTGAAACACATATCTGATGATAGAAAACAGAAGAACAAAAATGGTGTTTTCAATGCTGTAAAAGGTAGTTTTAGGTATGATCTAGGTCTAAATCACCTAGAGAGGCATATGAGTCCCACTTAGGATTTTTAGAGGGTTCTAACAATGAATAACAATAAAAAAAAATTCCTAGAAATCAAAGAAAAACACATGTATAGGGACTAAATCGCCTACAAGAGTGAGTGAGTCACATATAGGGTTTTAACACTGAATTCAACAAATTATGAGTTAATTCTAAGGTTTCTAGCTTGTATATTGTTTTTTCTATTTGTAATTGCTGAATTTCAATGACATTTAAAGATCTAAGATGCAAAAAAGAAACCTATATTCACTTTTCACTAATGCAAGATTTAGAATCCCTGTATGAAAATTAACTAATGCAAGATATATTGCAAAGATAATGTAAGCTAAATCTAGGACCTTAATGCACTAGAAATTAGACATAAAGGGTTCTAATGTTGGGTTCATCAAAATGAAACCTCAAAAATAGAGTTCCATCTTTTGGGAGATGGAACTATAGGGGAATTAGGGTTCCTCCACCTATTTCAATTATGTTTCATTAAAGAAAACCAAGATCCCTAAAAAAATTGCCTTGATTCAGGGAAGGGATGGATGGTTTAGAATGATTTCCTTGTGTATTATGTAAGACAAAAGGGAGTTCACCATGAAGCAAATTCTTGGAAAGAAGAGGATGCAAATGATTTACAAACCTAATTATGCAACCTAAGATATGAAATTGAAAATTAGAATAATAAATTGAGAAAGAATAGAGGGGAACTTAGAGAACTATAGATTCTTGAGAAAATTTTTGCACTCTCAAAAATATGACTTTTAATGTACACTAGGACTCATATGCTAGTAGGGGTGATTTAGTCCCAATTTAGGGTTTCAGGGTAAATCTAAAATCAGCAACTGGTAAACTAAGATCTATAGAAAAAGTCTAAAAAATGGTATACATGGACTCATATGCCACAAGTGGTGATTTAATCCCAATATCTAGGTTGATCTAAATTTTTTATATCTTCTAGTGAATTCCTATGGCTTCTCTCCTCTCCAATATCCAACTCTAAAACTTTGAATTCTACTCCATAGGTGACTTTTCGTGATCTTGCCAGGAACTTTACAACTTTGACAACTTTGCAACTTTGAAAACTTTCTTGAATATTTATCTTCAATGGATATTAAACCTAGATATACAAATCACATATAAAATATAGGGAAAATATTGTTTTGTTAGTAGATAGAGGTTTTCCTTGGTCAAACCCTATTTTGGTAATCAAACCTTGAAATGAAATAAAATAGAAAGGGGGAATGATGAATGAACAAATATGCTATGTTGCAACTCGCCAAACCCTTGGAAGAAATCCTCCAATATTGTATGTAATAGATAGCTTGAATGTACATCTTGACTCTTGATTGTATGTTATGGATCTTGAGTTGAATGCTTGCTTGAATCATAAGAACCTAAATCACAAATGTTAGCTCAATAAAAAACATGATGCATGATGACTTTGATATGATGCTTGAATATTTAAAGTAGCTCTAAAATTATTGATAATCAGCTCTTGAATGCTCTTGAATTCTCTTGTGAAATTAATCTTGTTTTCTTATGATGTACTAGGATTGTTAGGAGAAAATATATGAAATTACCTTTTATTTATACTTGTTTATGCCAATTTTTTTGATATTACAACACTACAAGTTGACATCAGATCTAGGAGGATTAAATCCTACCAAGATTTTGAATTCAAAATAGTTCCAAGATAAGCGAGACTCATATGCAAGTTGGGGTGTATTATTTCTAATAGCTTAGGCTTGGGACACAAATTTCAAGAAGTATTAAGTTGTATGACATATTCAAGACCAATCCCCAAAAATAAGGTGGGACCCATACACCCAAGGTGGTGTATCAGTCTAAGATCACTAAATCTGGTAATTATAATCCAAAATCATTAAATTATGATTGGTTATTAGATCTGTATAAATATTATCCTTGGAAAAATGCATTAAAAAAGTCTTGTAGATGCAAAATAGGACCAAATAAGGCATAAATAAGCCCAATTTTAGCAGGGAAGGCCCAAACAAGTATGAATAAAGGGATACATTTTTCTACACTACAAGAATAAAATGATTCCTTTTTTTCCTCCAAAGATAAAAAATGTATATAGACCTAACAAGAAAGTGGTTTCCTAACCCTCAATGGTTCCTTCAGTTTCTCCCTTAAGGGAAGAAAATAAACCAATCATTGATAAACTTACTCCTACCCAATCACAACTTGAAAATTGTGGCTAAAGAAACTAAACTATTAAAGAGTGTAGGCCTATACATCATGCTATTTCTCACCAATTGGAAGAAAAGAAAAAAATAGTGCATGGTAAACCAACACCCATGGAAAAAAATCAAGAAGAAATCTAGCTTTCACCAAAACAAGAAATGAAACAAGAAAATTGAAACACAATTGTCATAAAATTTCCTATTGTGATCAATCTGGATGATGATGATAATTAAATTGCTAAAATTGATGAAGAGCAACATTATGAGCTTAATGTTCTATTTTCATAGCAAATAAATTTAGATGGGGGAAATTTTGATGATCCTCCTAATTAGAGTGACCCACCATGTGTTGCACCTACAGATCCTCCTAGTATGACACTTGCTCTAGCCCCTCTAGATAGTTGTCTACATTCCATATATGATGAGCAAGATTGGGATGTGAATGACCTACTTTAGGTCAGCTCAAATGTGCAGTACTCCTCTACATGTTTGTTTCATGTGTTCTTTATGTTTTCTTGAATGTGATGTAATCTCTTGTGTTGCACTTTTTGTTGTCTTTATGTTTGTGAATTTTCTTTGGATGACCCTTATTTATCTATTGGTGCAAGGATACAAAGGAAATGATCATGTCATGACACTCTTATATTGGTATCTTCATTCTTCCATATGTCATAAAATTTGTCCTTTTTTTGTGTCTTCCTTTTGGGGATGCAAAGCATTGAGACATTTAGGTCTCTTCTATGTTGACCCAAAATTTTATTTTCCTTCTCTCTCTACATGTTATTCATCCCTTTTTTGGCTTTTCCATGAATATTTTGGGAATTATGTCATCTCTGATCTCTATTATATCTCTGTAGCAAAGACATATATTGACCCTAGAGCTATGGATCCCTCAATGAACCATTCTATGTTTCTTGTTGCATTGTATTTGGGGGAAACCCCTTATCATTATGTATCTTTATTTGGAAGAATATCATTAGCACAAGGCTCTCCAAATAAGCTCTTGTGATCTCTTGTAACATAGAATTTATCATTTTGTACTTTAAAGTAATTCCTCACAACATGGTGTTTAACAATTTCTTTAAAGTGAGGCATATATGGTATTATTTTGCTTCACTTTCTCCACGTGAGCTAGACTTAGTGGTGTGTTGACAATGACATTGATGTTTTCTCTGCCTCACTTTGTTCATAGGAGTTGTAGTGTAGTGTAAGTGTTGATCATCTTATGATAGATTATCAAGGTTATTAGAGAGTGTAAGTGTTGGTATGTTTGTTAATGGCACACCTTGCATACCTACTATGTGTTTCTCATTTTTCCACCTTATTATGGTTACACCTAGTAGATAGTGTGTTTCTCACCCATTTCATGGGGGGTCACCTTGGGAAAAATGGTCCTCATTAGCTTGTGTGCCTTCTAGCTTATGATTAACCTAGAATATTTAAAACTTTTCTATTGCATAAGTCATGAACACCTTTTTGTATGGGTCCTAGAATAATACAACTTGTTAGTCCATACCTTCTTTTTTGCATTTAATTTTGAAATGCATGTTTGTGTTTGTTATTTTAATGCATATCATATGTGTTTGCTCCTTTGTAATTATGTTGGTTTCCCATAAGATTTTGGCTCTTGGGGGCTTGATCACCTCCATTGATCATTAGTCATCCTATCTCTTCAATATTTTATACATTTTAACCCCTCTTGACACATATTTATCTTCTTTAGTGTGAGTCTGAGCATAAGTTCATAATCTCACTAAAGTGGGGGCTAAATGTAGTGTTAGAAATTGTGACACTTAAAAATTTCACATAATGTTTTGTCCCTCTAATTTATTGAACATGTAGTTAAGATCCCAATTTTCAAAATTATTACTCCCAAGTCCTAATTTTCATGATTTTCTTAAGGAGTAAAAACATTGAATAAATGCATGCAATCGTTATTTTTCTCCTAACTAAGTTTGTCTTGCAAATTTGGGCTAGGAGCCATTTTCCCATGGGTGAATGGGTCCCCGTTTTTAGCAAGGACCCAAATTCAACTATGTTGTTGGTAGAATTTTAACATCCAAAATCAAATGTCAAGTGTCAGCTTTTGGAATCTAATTTTTTAAAAATTAGTACAATTGCATATAAATACCTAGTTATTTTATCATTTGAAAATGAAAAAGCATTCATTCATGATCAAATACCATTGTGAAGAGCAAAGTCAAGAGAAACATTTTTAGAGATTTATTACAAGTCAAGACGTAGCACCATGTCCAATTATGTATGATTTTGTGAGTATTCATGTTCTGTGAAGGCTAACCTTTGTTGTCGGTCTCCAAAGAATTCAAGAATTGAAGGAAAGCAAGATGAAAATCCTTGAGTTGATTTGCATGAGTTCAATCCTTCATGGAAGCCATTGAAGGGTGGTGAGTTATAATACTTTATCATTTAATCATTTTGACCTTTCAATTATCATTCCTATCGTTGGAATTCCCACTGTGGAAGTGGAAAAACTTACATGAGTTTTGACTGAGGCAAGAACCTGAATGACCCAACATTTTCTCCCTCTTTGAGTTTTAAGGTTATAGGTTTGAAGAGGATTGAGTAAAGATTCAAGGAAAATTCCCCATTATTGCATTCAATGACCTAAAAGTTGTCAAGCTACAAAAACTCCATTATAGAATTTATTAATGATATTCTAAAAATTCTACAACCAAAAAACAAAATCTTAGATCCAACATTAGAGGACTAGACAATCAATTCCAGACCCCTCATCAAAGACCCATTCACCCATAGGGTGATTGAGTCTATCTACACATGCTAGATCCACATTTTAGTGATAGGTACACATCATACAACACTTCACAGATCCACCTACAATCTTTAGTTTTAGTTGGAGTATTTTGAGAATATTTAGGGTATGTGTAGTTTCATGATGGGCCAAAAAGTGGCAATTTGATGGGTATGTGGCTGACGACTATTTTTTCACACAAAATTGATGAAATGAAAAGAGTTTTTAAAGGAGATTGTTAGCTTTCCACTGATATAAATTATGCTTTACTTTGAATTTAATAAGTAATTATTATTCATTTTCTATTCAAATTATGACTAAAGTCCTAATTGATAGGCTGATTGAAAAACATCTATAGCTTTCAAATGGTATCACATTTTTTGAATCCAAAATATGTGTCACATTCTATGCTTCAGATACTATTGGATTAAAAAAAGAAAAAATGAATTTCAAGAAGTTTTGACCAAGTTAAGGTGGTCAGACATACAAGTTTTAATATTTTCTAGAAATTCGTAATAAAAAATTCATAATCAATTATTTACTTTGAAAATAATTACAAAAAAATATGCATCACATTGGGGCATGATTCCTCTACTTATATCTAAAATCTTATAAAAAATACTATCATTTTATTGTCATTAGGGTGGTCAGACATACACCTACTTCTTATTTTTTCCTTGAAATTTAAGTAAAGCATTGAAATTTCAAATTTTCACCAAATAGATTTTTTTAAAAAAAAAAACCTAGTAGCTCAGAAACTACATTCAATTTTCTATAGATTCTATTCTTACATATTTTTAAATAATATAGAGAACTTATTCAATTTTTTATATCAAGTTGCCTAACTCGATTTTTTTAAATTTTGCCACTTAAGGGCCCTTTTTTCCATGATGATCTTGATACCCTTTATTTTTTCATAATATGTCATATACTTTAATTAGGTCAATCATTCCAAAACATTTACAATTAATTTCTAAGACTCAAAAGGATCAAATCCAAGTCTAATTGGCTCTCCCTTGATTTTTAAAATTATTCTTTGTATCTTTTGGATTTGCATCCTAATGAAACCCTTGGAAAAGAAGAATTGATTATAGGTTCTTTACATTCAGGACACCCCTTTCCATTTTTCTATGTTTCAATGTGTAATAGTAGAAGTAAGTTTATTATGACAGTAGTTCAACTTTTTAATTTTTTGGCATTAGTGTGAGCTCATAATTTTATAAAAATTTTATTATGAAAGAGATCACTCTATTATAAATATTTTTATGTAAACATAGTTGAAGCTATTTTTCTTTTCATCGTTGTTATTATTACTCTTTGTCTTTCCTCCCTTTATTGTATTCCATCATCTAGTATCAAAGATAATTTATGTCATCTTGTTTGGTATAATTATTACAAATCTATAGATTCCTTAGTTTAATGGCATGAAGTATGAATAATAAATTAGCATAAAAGTTATGTTTAGATCTCAAGATGTATGAGATATTTTGGAGAATAGTTCCCCTTAACTAGAAAATGCAACAACATACAATGCATTATCTCAAGCAGAGAAATATTTTCTCAAACATAATAGGAAAAATAATTCTAAGGCACATAAAATAATTCTTCCCAATATTTGTAGTAGCAACAAAATCAAATAAAGCATGGAACATCATTCAAATTTCATAGATCAAGGTATGACTAAAGGGAAAGCTACAAAGTTACAAATGTTAAGAAGATATTTGAAACTTTCTATGAAATATTTTGAATTTGTAAATTCTTTTTTACTCAATTTATTGGACTAGTTAATCAAATTAGATCTCATGGTGAGATTCTTGACAATCGGACAATAGTTAAAAATATTATCAAAGAACCTACCCACAAAGTTTGAATCTACTATTGTGGCTATATAAGAAACAAAAAATATTTCACATTTTTCTATACATGATCTCCATGCATCTCTAAATTCTCAGGAGAATAGGCTTTAGTCATTTTGTTATTTCTTCTTTGCAACATAATTTTAAGTCAAGATTATTTGTTATTCTTGGTTCAGGTAGAGGGATAAACAAATTTAGAGGAATATGAATTGTTTTATAGAGGTAGAAGACCCAACCCAACAAATTCAAGTGGAAGATTCAACACAGAAAACCCAAATCAAAATCAATATAAAATCTAAAGGTATACAAGTCTCAAGTTCAATTCCATTAATGTAAAAAGTGTGTTCATTATGCAAGTGAATGTAGAAAAAGATAGCTTAATTTTGATAAAAAAAAGTTAAAATATTTCTAAATAAAATCAAAATTAGAGTAGTATGTTTCTAGCATGTATTGTTGCTCAAGAGAGTTGAAAAGATGTTTGGTTTCTAGATTCAGATCGTAGTAATCACATGACAAGAAATTTAGAAATGTTTTCCATTTTGGATATGTTTATAAAATTAGATGTTATTTTGGAGAATAATAATAAAGTGTTAGTTATGGGAAAAAGTAATGTCAATACTATAAATAAATAGGGGAGAGAAGGATTATTTTAGATGTTTACATTTTAAAGCATAAATTCATGACTTTTAGGCAACTTGTTCAAAAAGGGGTTCAAAGTGTCTTTCAAAAAATAAAGAAAGTGTAATTATAGACCAATTTCAAATAAATCAACTAATAGAATAAGTTCAAATTACTAACAATAAAGTGTTTCCATTAAATTTGAAATAATGTTTGAGGGTTCAATTTGCTCAAGAAATTTCATAATTAGGCCAACAAATCATTACTCAAGCTCTAGATGAAACAATCGCATAAGTATTATTTTAATAAATAAGAGAAGATGAGAATTGGCTTTGGAATTTACGATTTGGACACTTCAATTGTGGAGGCCTACCTTTTCCACACATGAAAAATATGGTAAATTTTTTTCCATTTATAGAATAATGAAATAGTGCATATGAAAGATGTATTTTGGGAAGGCAACATAGAGATTCATTCCCAACTCTCAAGTTAGTCAGATAAAAGGCACCATTAGATATAGTTTACTTTGAAATGAATTGGAAAATGAAAACACCTTCAATTATTGGATGTGTTTATTTTTTGACACTTATTGATGACTAGACACTAGAAAGGCATGGGTATGTTTCTTAAAGTATAAGTGTGATGTTTTCTAATTTTTTATTTGGGTTGTTCAATTACAAAAAGTGTTGTTACATTTTAAAAGAAGGTGTTACTTTTCTTATCTTATTGCAAGTTTGTAAGAGGTTGTTGCATTTCAATATTAGCAATTTTCAAACCTATAGGATAATTTTTTTATATTTTTTGAAACATTACATAATATAGGTAAATTAGTTTTCATTTTGGAAAAATTGCAAAACCCTAGGCTATTTCAACACATTACAAACTTAAAAAATTTGAAAAAAACAACATAATTAATGCCAAATATGGGTTTCAACACTATCAGATAGTCACCTTCTATCACTATTTCCTTTGAAACTATAATTTTAGAGAAATCCCTATGTGAAAATAAGAATCATAGGAACCCCTATCCTACTAAATTTACCTCATATTTTAGGTACATATTCATATTTAATGTCATTTTGCAAATTTGGAGTCTGATTTCTAGGTTTGTGTCTATAGTAGGCTAGTAAGTCTATTTTCAATCCTAGTTTTCCTTAACACATATAAACCTAGAGTTTTGTTAAATTTTAGTGATTAATCTTTGAGAAAGCATAGTAATTTAATCATGTTACATCTCTTTCCATAAGAACATTATATATTTACCAAGCCCTTTAGTTATGATGACTTTGACATGTTAGATGATTCCCTTGGGGACTTCTTCTCAGCTAGATTTTCCACAAAGGATTCTAGCATTCCAACAAATACAAACATTGATTCTCATGATAATCATGGTAGCTATTCTCATAATATTCCTCCTAATTGTGAGATTATCTTAACACAAGAGAATGAAATGAGTTACACATTTCTTAATATGATCACTTTACCTAATTTGCATTCACCTCCCAAAATCTTCCCCACTTGTGAGAACACTTTGGTGCAAGAGGATGAAATCATGCAAAATCATGAAAATCATATATTTTCTTCTCTAGATACCTCACTGACTTGTAAAGAAGGTACTTTGGTGTTAAAGGATCCAATCGTTGAGTTTCATGAGAATCTTGTTTGTTTCTCTCACAATAGTTCTACTTGGGAATATATTATGCTAGAGGAGGATGGAATCATTGATAAAATTCTTTAAAAAGACAATAAGATGGATGAAATAAATGAAGATGCTAAGTTGATATTAGATCCCCCTTTAATAGAAGGTCATCAACAAGTAGACAACTTAGTTGAGGTTATGAATGCAAAATTAACAATTGGATCTCCTTTAGTTAGTGTAGCTCCTAAATCACCTCGTATTATAGGACCTCCTAAACCCCTCAACCATATATTGAACTTTTCAAGACAACTCAGTTGTAAGTATGTGTCACAACAACCAAGATATCATGCAATTTATCACACATATAACATTTCTCAACATAGTGGTAAAGAGTACGATCTGGTTGAGAAACTTTGTAGTATTCCAAAATAAATATCCCTTTGGTACTTCATTCAAGCATCACCTACAAATAATAGGATGCTCCAAGAGGCTTTACGAAATATTGATGTCCCACCTTCTATGAGACCAATTTTCATAGGTACCTCGATCAATTGTATGCAAGTGACAAAGTCATATATTACATAACATCAACATGAATTATTGATGGAGGGGCATTATTTTGTTTTAATTTTTTTTAATTTTCTCCAACTAATTTCTTGCAATGGATTTGTAGGGGTTTTAAAATTTAAAATTTAATTTTGTTTTGACTTGGGGCCTGCAAACTACCTACCATATGTTGATTCTATGTGTACCAATATTAAAAAATGATAAAGGGAAAAATGGGTGGGAGTTTTCTAACTCAAAACTAGTAGGTGGAGAAATTTACATGAAGCATTTTGAACATTATAACAGTTTTAGGCAAGTTTTTTGAGATTTTTTGGTAAGAATCTTCCAAATTTTGGACATTTTTGAGAAGAAGAAGATAACAACAAAATGAGGGAAGATAAAATAGAGGGAAAAGAGGGGACTAGAATAATAGAAACAGAGGAAAATAGAAGTTGGTTAAGAATATTAAAGAATAATAGAAGGAATGTTTTTCTACTGGCCATAGAGGAACATATCCAATAGAAAGAGGACAAAAAGGAATGACATAGGGAGCTCTATTATATGAATATTTATGTAATAGCATGCAAAATTGTGTAAAAAATATCTCTGAAATTAATATAATATAATTTTCCTCTTCATAGTTGTTATCTCTATGCATGTGATTCTAAGTAGTATTTGAGTTGGGTTGTTGTTCTAAAAGTATAGTTTGTTATGTGCAAGTTTAAAGTATTTTACATTGTTTCAAAATTATGGGAAGTCACCTATAGGAAGTGCTATAGGTATCATAGCAACAATTTATTTTTTACAACTTTGTTTGTGCCTCTACATTTTTTTTATGCCTCCAAAATAATTATTGGACCTACAACTTGTTTGTAGACCTCTATAGAGGTTGTGTGAGTTGTTTATAGCATCACAACCTCTCCTTTTTTCTTGTTGACTAATTTTCAAGTAGGTTTTAGGCACCTACAAGGGTGTGGGTACCATCATCATGGTATCAAAGCACAACTATAGCTCTGGGAAGAAGGATAGTGGAGTGAGATTAGGGTTAGACTAATCCCTTTTGAGTGTAAACTAAGGGTGTGTTCATATAGCAAGGGACATTGCAAAAAAAAGGTTTGTAATAATAAGGAAAAGGAAAAGAGGGTGAGTTAGAGCAACATAATACCACCATGGAGAAGGATGAAAGAGGTTGTAACTATAGAAGTAGTGGGAAGAATAGATGAGGTGTTAGAAACTTTGAGGGGAATGTAAGAAAGAATGAAAGTAATAGAAGGTGGAATGAGAAGAGGCAAAGCACATGAAGATAGTGACAGTGACAATGTTGAAGGAGTAGAGATGGCTAGAGAATAAGGTGAAAATATAGATGGAGATATAGATGCAGGAGAAAGAAGGCTCATAAGAGCTATTTCCAATGTTGGTAAAGGAACAAAGGTAGAATTACCAATCTTCTCAGGAAGTCTAGAACCATATGAACTAATTGACTAGATAACATAGATGGAGGAATACTTTGAGGATGATGAAGTAGAGGGACTATAAAGAGTAAATATTGCTCAAACAAGGTTGAAATTTAATGCAACACTTTGGTGGAAAGAGGTGCAGGCTAACAGAAGAAGAAATGGTAGACAAAAGATCACTCGATGGGATCAAATGGTAAGCAAGTGTAGTGTCAAAAAAAGTGCATCTTGCTTGATTCAGGAATAATTAATGATAAATTGGACCTAATGTTTGCCTTGATCTAGTTTTGTTAGGTGTTTTACACATCCACATTAGGTCTTGGGCCCTTTTTAAGCTTAATTAACCTAACTTTGTCCTAATCTAGTGTTGTATTATGTTTTACACATTCACATTGGATCTTGTGCCTTTCTAGGCTAAGTGGACCTCATTTTAATGTTCTAGAATGTATTTAATCACACTTTCACATTGAATTTTATGTCTCTAGCCCTAATCACCCTTTATATCATCATTAATAGGCCCTTAAGCCCCTTATTTTTGTATCTCAAGGCATATTTTGACTAACATCTCGGCAAAGACACTTTAAAATGCTAAAATTCTAAAGACCTACCTCAAAAACCTCAAGGTGGGACTCATTCAACATGTTGGGAAAATGAGTACCCTTAGGTGGGACCCATTTTTCAAGTGTGGTGAATGAGTCCCTTTTAAGGAATTTTTCAAAATTGAGCGGGAAAATTGCATTTCTAACTTGAATTTTGATTAATGTCAACCTTGGGGATAAAAATAATGACCATTTGAGTGCCTTGCCTATATAAGAAAGCTTCCAAATTCTCATTTCATAACAAGAAATATAATCCTACATGATATCAAGTGAAGCAAGCAAGAGTTAAGCATTTCAAGGTCATCAAGATGGCTTTCAAGACCAATTCTAAGGCATTAAAGAGCGAGATTTTTTATCCATTGTTGCAACTATTCAAGATCTATCATCATGGAAATTTTCTAATTGCATTATACCATTTTTCATGCTTTATTCTCTTATTTCATCATTTGGTTTAATTACCTAAATGGGGTTTGAGCAAGGCAAACCCCCATTCCCTAACAATCAACAAGTTTTTCTTTCTCTCTTTGTGTGATTGTAGATCTAGATGATTTTTAGGCTTGGAGATGATTGAATAATAGGTTTCAAACTTGTTGGATCCATCTCCCTACTTGCAAGGTCAAAATATTCACAAACAGTCACTTATAGCCCCGAAAATTGGGGTTTCAGATATCGACACTTGGAGGTACAAATTGAGTAGACCGAGAGCTACAAATTCTACTTCTGATTTTTCTTGAAAAGTCAAAGTGGACTCATTTGCCAAGAGTGGTTATGATAATTTTCTATTATTTTTGTGGATTTGGATACCCATTTGGCTAAATAGGCTCTGGTGTAGTTTTCTAGAATTGGACTGATTCGCCCAGAATGGCGAATGAGTCCCACTAGGCTTAAAAATCAACATTTCTAGAATTTTAGAGATATTTCCTAGTCTCTTCAAGGTTTCTAGGTACCCATGATTCACATCTTTACTCTGTTTTGCTTTATTTACATTTCTAGGCTTTCCTTAGGCACTTAGCATTTTTGCATATCACAATTGTTTTCAAACATTTTGTAGTTTTCAAGTTTACACTTGGTGGTGAACCCTCATTTGTTGTTATCTTTTTCCTAGAACCATCCCTTTTCAGATTTCAATCTCCTTTGCATTGAAATATGAAGGGTTTGTTCTTGAGTGAATAGTGGAGTTTTGTCCCCTTTCCTTCTAGGTTGCAAAACCCTAGAAGCGAAAGAAAGAGCACAAAATTTTCTTATTCATTTTCATGAACCTGCATTTAGAATACCTTCTTTTCTAATTTGGAGTCCATCATCATCCTAGATTTAGCTTACATTAACTTTTCATTAGTTAATTGGCAATCTAGGGTTTCAAAATTTTGCATTAGTCAAAGTGCATATAGGTTGCATTTTTACATTGCAAATCATTGAAAATCAAGAAAAAATTGCATTTTCAATTAGGATACACATCATACAAACTAAAAAGCATAAAAAACATTTGAAAATTCTTGAAAATTTTGCAAAAACCCCCTATTGGGACTCATTCACTACCTTGGGCGAATCAGTCCCAGTGCCCATCTAAAACTGTATTTTACAACACTGAAAACCATGTTTTTAAGCTTTTGTTTTCTACCATTAACTATCTATTGTAAGTGTGAAATAAGTAAATAAGTAAAACAACTAAAAAAACTTCTTAATGAAACATTATATCAAGATTTAATAACAATTAACTAATTTAAAGCACAAAAAACTTGAAAGCGTCTCATTGTTTCCTATCTCCAAAGATTTATTAAATCACAGAGGGCTCTCAAATTTGGTAAGCACCGTGACTGTTAAAATGCCAATCTAGAGAATGGAATGATGCTAAATGCAATGATCTACTTCTATATGTGATTTCTAAATGATATTCATGCTACTGTAATCTATGCTGACATGAAACCCATGGATGGAAGCTACATAATCTATGATGCAACCATGATATTGATTCTACAGATGCTATGATTTCTATGATGCTAAGATGTTATTGCTATTGCTATGATTGCTTGATTTCTATTCCTACAGAGTAAGTTTGCACAAAGTTGGGATCCATTCTTTGTTTCAAAAGGTTGTATATATAGATTCATGACAACACATTTGCAAAGGGGCAGGACAACAAAGGCTTGGATTCAATCTGGAGGATTGAATGGTGAGAGATGAAGAATCTTGAGTTGATGAAGGGAATGGTTTCTCCCCATGAAAACATCAGGCCAAATGATAGGAAGAATTAGAGGAAGGAAATTGAGAGATTGATTCTAGTTTGTCTCTAAAGCTTTCCTATGAATGCCAGTTGAATTAAATTGGATATTTGATGTCTAATTTGGTAGGTGAGTGAATAGAGGAAATTTCCTTTATGCCTTTATTTGAATAATTTATGATTTATTCAAATTAGTAAAATGAAATATATAATTTAATAAAACAAACTATAGAATTTGTTTATTAAATAAATATAGAAGGGATATGATAATTAAATAACATAAAATATTGAAGTTGTATATTTATTTAAAATTGAAGAATAGGAGAATGGACTATAAATAAATATTTCTATTTATTTATTAATTAGATGAATTTAATTATGATAATTAAATAAAACAAAGTGAAATTCATTTATTTAATTAAGATGAAAATAATAGAATAAAAATAGAAGAATTTAAGATGAACTATAAATAAATATTTCTATTTATTTAATAGTAGATGAAATAAAGGTTAATTAATCAAATCAATTATATTCTCCAGACCATTTTTAGGTGTATACATTTTTCTGCTTTTGAAGTGATGTGTTTACACATTGCTTCAAAGAAAATTTTGTGTTGTTGCTGCCAGTATCGACAAAAAAATTTCAATATGCCCCAGATGTTGATTCTGTTGTGATGATAAATATATGCTCCCTCAGGAGATAAATTGATGAATTTTATGATTTTTTAAATTTTTTGGAATTTTCCATTTTTTTTTATTTGCTAATTATTTTTTATGATTTGATAAAACTTTCGTGATGAAATAATTTATCCCCCAATAAAGAATGTAGAATATTTTCCCCTGGATCAATTTGAATTAATCTCCCTTGAAAAAATTAACTAATCCCACTAAATTCCCACTTCTTTCATAACCTATAAAAGGTCAAAAAGGTCTTTTTCAAAACTCATTTGAGCATTTCAGTTTACAAACTTTGTGAGAGAGAACTATTTGAGAAATTTGGAGCAAGATGCCAATCCCCTACAACACTCACCAATTTGAGCACATGTGATGACACAACTACACAACCACCTACGAACCTCTAGTATTTACCCTTTAACTCCCTCGTTTTATGTGAATTTCTCATTTTTTGCATTTTTTTTTGTTTTTAATTTTTTTGCTTATTTTAGCGGTTTTCCCTTCCATTGTAGCACTTAGAACAATTGTTTTATCGCTTAGGTCAAAAATTTTACGCTTAGATAGGATAAATTAGCACTTTCAATGTTTTAGCACATAGGACAAGTTTTATAGCACTTTGACTTCCTATTTTAGTGCTTTGATTATTTTAGCACATCGACCCAATAGATGAGCGCAGTAACCCAATCATTTAGCCCTTTTGGTGAAATGATACTTTGGCCACCTAAATTAGCACTTTTGATTGATGAACTGGTGCATGTAGTGATTTAGCTCTTTGAACACCTGTTTGAGTTATTTTAAGAGTTTTAATGGAGCTTATGATATTTTAGAACATAAAAACTCTGTTTTAGTGCATCCAAGTCAAATTTATCCTTGATTTTGTCAAATTTTCATCATGACAGTTGTTGGTTTGATATGCTTGATGATCCTGATCAAGTAGATGATGTTCAACCTCATGATAGGGGGGTCTCGTGTTTGATTGATGATAATTATCATCATGATAGGTGAGGAATATTTATAGTTTGATTGATGTACCTCTTGATAAGAGAGGTTGATTTAATGTATTGATGATTGACCTCATGATAGGTGAGGTACAATTTTAAGATTGATGATTGATCTCATGATAGGCGAGGTTCAATGATGTTCGATCATGGGATTTGATCAAAATTCTCACCAAGAGCTGATTAGATTTGATAGGATAATTGATGTTTGTTTATTTGATAAAGAGTACTAACTTTGAATATTTCTTGATAATAGGAGGCATTGGAGAACCTTTAGATTGGAGAGCAGTTCCCATGGAAATTTAGTTTGATACCACAGTTAGCATAGCCTAAGACAACATTCATTATATGATGTGGATTGGCTTCTTTATTATTAATGCCCTAGATTAGGATTAATTGGGGTCTCTTCACAACTTTAGCTGAGAGGTGGCATAGTGAGCATAATACCTTCCACCTTCCTACCAGTGAGATGACAGTCACCCCCAAATATTTTTGGTAGATTTTGGGGATTCCCATTGTTGGAGAGGTTATTGTCTATGATTTTACGGAGCAGGGCGGGACTAATGCTCTCCACAGAGTATTTCAAGATGATCAAATTTTTGGGTATTGGATTCCATGGCATGAGATGGTGGATGCTTATGTCACCCTTCCTATAGTTCTTGATGGTTTCATTAGAGGGATCATTTATTTTGATCATAGGCCAAAGGAAATTTCTATTGGTTGCAGCCATGTGCTAGAGAGCATGATTGTTCACCAGATGAGATATGCTTGGGGCATGTGTATAATTTCTCATCTATATCATGATTTGCATTCAGCTATTTTCCTTGGAGGTCATAGTTTGTCATCTAGAGCTACTCTATTACAGGTGTGGGTGTGGGAGAACATAGCTGTCACATGTCTAGTGCCAATGAGATAGAGACCGGCTATGAGACTGTATGTGTATAGATATGTAGGTCACCTTACTCAGTCTAGATTGGGTAAGTTAGAGCACTATAGGAGAGTTATGGATGATATAGATTCTATGACATGGCATCCCTACATAGATTGTGAGCATTGGGAAGAGGATGATATTCAAGTGCCTTTTATCTATCACTCTATGATACTAATTGGTTGAACTCGTTGAGTGTTAGGGAGATTTTTTATTAGATGAGTGAATAGACAGTATGGTTTAGTTTAGGGTATGCCCCAAGGTGTTGCTCATTATGCCCATCATTAGTTAGATTCTAAAAAGTAGGGGTTTTTTCTGTCATATGATGCTTTTGTTTAGGAGTATTTGTCTTTGTAGCCATTAGAGTGGGATATTTGTCCTAAAATTGTTGAGCCACCTATTACAGAAGATTATGTAGAGTATTTGGCTTTGCATCCTTTTCCATGCATTACTATTCCTTATGAGTCTGTGCCACTATCTATAGAGAAGGATGTTGTTGTTGCACATGGTCATAGGAAAAGGAGAAAGGAGGTTGGTGAGGTTGAGGTGAGGGATGTTGAGGGTGGTGGTGATGAGGAGGACAATGCTGATGAGGGGGGTCGTGGAGATGAGAGGGGTAGTGGAGATGAGAGATGTAGTGGTGATGAGAGTAGTAGAGATGAGTATGGATTTGAGAGTGGAGATGATGCAGGTGGGTCGGGTCCAGCCTTAGATGTGCAGGAGCATACAATGCCTTGTAAGAGGAAAGAAATGGAAAATCCTATAGAGAAAATGCAGATTGTGAGCCTTCAGGTGTATTTAGAGACTGTATAGGCTCAGCTTATTTAGGTTTAGGGTTTATTATCATAGACTCAAGCTTAGATGCAGGCACAGGCCCAATCACATGAACAGGCTTTAGCCTAGGTATAGGCTCAGTTGGTTGCAGTGTAGACATAGATTACAACATTGACAGTTGAGAGGGATACCATTAGGAAGATTGTAGGGGTAGCTCAGGCTTAGATTGCATCATTGACAACTGAGAGGGATTTTTCCAAATTTATTGCAGAGGGGGCTCAAGCTATAGTCAAGAGATTGTAGAGATTGGCAGATGGTACCACTGTAGCAGATTATATGTGATAGGTTGTCTATATTGGTTGGGAGGTAGAGTATTACAGAGGTAAATTCTATAATGTCATCCATTCAGAGCAGAAAGTGAGCTACATGAAGTCTCGATCTAGTAGGACTCATTATAGGAATATTAGTGTGGGTGTGACACAACCTCTCCGAAGACACCCGAGAGATCCTGGTACATCTGGTGGTGGTGGAGGGATGGGTCCTACGATGCCTGCACCATCTAGAGCCAACAACACTTAGTTTTCATGATGTGATTCCTCTATTGTATTTTGAGATGATGATGTACATTTTTATTACAACCATTTTTTGATGATATATCTTTCTTCATTTTAGACATCATTGTATAGTTGAAATTTGTGATTTTGAGATCTATATGGTATGCAACATATTTTATCGATCTATCAAGTGTGTTATATGATTATATGTTGGATGCATTTATTTTCTATGTTCTATATGCCATGTGATGATCTTTATATTATGATGTTATGGATGCAATTTATAATCACGATGACATGCTTTATGAGTTATGATGTTCTATCTATGATGTGTATTATGATGATGTATGGATGCATGATGTATGGATGCAATTTATAATCATGATGTATGTATTCCTATATGGATGATGATGGATATGTTGTTTTAATGCTAAATGATGTATAATGTAAATGGGATATGTGCACTTTTATTCTTGTGATATCAAATGAAAATTATGATGTGATGAATGAATGATGAAAATAATGAATGATATATATGATGATATTTTGAATGTATGATAATGATGTGATGAATAGATAAATGAAGATGCAACTATGTAGTGATTTGTTTTTTATAGTTTTCTCATGACATTTTATGATGCAATAAATAAAATGAAGAAATGACATGATTAATGCAAATTATATGATTTAAATGATAAATAAATGTTTCTAAAATGCATGCAATGAGAATGATTATGAAGCTACATGATAATGATGATGTTTTTGTTAATGTCAAGTATACTCAATCAATTAATGAGAAAAGATAAAATTGTCATTGAATGATTCACCAATTTTGTAACAAATACTCTGCAGATGTAAAACTATTATGAATGCAATCTATTTTACCATGCAAATATGCATGCAAACATTGGCATCTTAACAGTCCTTTTATTGTGCTTTGTATCATCATGGAGCTTTTAAAATGTTGAAAGTGAGTACAAACGTCAATGGTATAATGTAAACCAATGATGGCCTACGTACTACTTTCATGATTTTTGATATTGCAAGTGAACACAAGCATTGAGGTATAATTAAACTAAGATGACCTGAGCATTTATTGCATAAACAGACAAGAATTAGTCACTTTCCCATGTGAATTGTAATGTCATCAGTGATACTCTGTAGAGCACATCTCGCAACAATTCACACAATATTAATGAATAATTTATAGACAATAGACAAAGGAAATACCACTCTCCTTCCTAGCTTATCTAGTTCAATACATCATTGAGTTGCTCCAAAGAAATCATAACAATGATCAAAGTACATCTTTCCAACTTTTACTTAAATTATTTCAATCATTATTCAAATTAGATCATCCATCTTGATTTTTATTTTCTAATGTTTTTGTGATTTTCTATGATTTTGGATCAAACCTAAACTGAAGACCTATCCTCGGGGCCTCGAAGGCTGATCAAAGATTAGCCTTGACTACATTATACATGCAGAGACCATGTAGTTCAACTGATGACTTTGTTTTTGAATTTTTGACTGATTTTTGACCTTTTTTTTTTTAGATTTTAAAAATGATATGGATGTTTGATGTGTTTCCAATGGTGATGGATGTTCAATGTTGGGTTGTTTTTTGATCATTTTTCTTGCTATGTTTGACATACTATTGTTTTTCCATTTTATTAAGCTCAATTTTACTGGTCCCAATGAGGTCTAAATGTTTCCATCAGATGGTTAATAGCTTATTGACGATGTTCATCCAACAATTCTAGTTCTTGTAGTCTAGAGATTTTATAATCCTCATCTATAATAATACCCTTCAATGAGACATCGAGTGATGGTATTTCCACCTCAATAGGTAGGATGGACTCTGATCCATATACTAAGGAATATGGTGTAGCTCCTGTTGGTGTTCTGATGTTGGTTCTATATGCCCATAATACAGGATTTAGTTGAACATGCCAATCATGTCTAACATCGTTAACTGTTTTCTTTAGTATTTTCATAATTTTCTTGTTTGAGGCCTCTACTTGGCCATTTCCCTAAGGATAGTATGGTGTTAAGAAACGATGTTGGATATGAAAATTTTCACATAATTCCTAGATATCTTAGTTCTTAAAAGGTCTACCATTGTCTATGACAATGGACTGAGGTATGCCATACAGACAGATGAGGTAGTTTAGTATTAAAGATGTGATCTGCTTTCTAGTGATTGTTGTTAAAGGAACCACTTCTTTCCATTTTTTATAGTATTACGTTGATGTGATTTTGAACTTGTGTCCATTTGATGAAGAGGGATTTATCTTTCCTACCAGGTCCAGTCCCCACTGACAAAAGGACCATGTTGATGTAAATGGGTGTAATTCTTGTGATGGTGCACGGATTAAATTACCATGTATCCAACATTTCTGGAACTTTTTAACAAAATGATAGGAATCCATCTCCATATTAATCCAGTAATACCCCAAATAGAGGATTTTATTTGTGAGGGTTAGCCTACTTGAATGAGTTCCACAAACACCTTGATGGACCTCATGTAAGGTTGTTTCAGATTTGTGATGTTCTAGACACCAAAGAAGAGTACCATCTAGACCTCGACGGTAAAGGATGTTAGCAATCAATGTATGTTGTGGGTATGAGCAGGATCATGATGGGCCAAAAGTGGCAATATGATGGGTATGTGGTTGGCGACTACTTTTTACCCAAAATTGATGAAATGAAAAGGGTTTTTAAAGGAGATTCTCATCTTTCCACCAATATAAATTATGCTTTACTTTGAATTTAATAAGTAATTATTATTCATTTTCTATTCAAATTACAACTAAAGTCCTATTGATAGGCTGATTCAAAAACATCTATAGCTTTCAAATGATATCACATTTTTGAATCCAAAACATGTGTCACATTCTATGCTTCACATACTATAGAATTAAAAAATAAAAATAAATTTCATGAATTTTGACCAAGTTAAGGTGGTTAGACATATGAGTTTTTATATTTTAAAAAGTTGTAATAAAAAATTCATAGTTAATTATTTGCTTGGAAAAAAATTACAAAAAAATATGCATCACATCAGGGCATGAGTCCTCTACTTATATCTAAAATATTATAAAAAAATATTATCATTTTATTGTGGTTAGTGGTCTGAGACACCTACTTCTTATTTTTCCCCTGAAATTTAAGTACCACTACATTGAAATTTTAAATTTTCACCAAATAGATACTTTTTCTTTTTAAACAAACCTAGTAGTTTAGAAACTACATTCAATTTGCTACAGATTCTATTCTTACATATTTTTGAAATAATATAGATAGCTTATTCAAATTTTTACGTCAAGTTCCCTAACTCGATTTTTCTAAATTTTTTCCAATTAAGGGCTTGTTTTTCCATGATGATCCTACACATACCCTTGTGTGGATTGGTCGATGAAGTTACATTTTTGGTTTCTAGAAAGATCAAGAGGAAGGATATTATCCTTGAGGTAAGCATAGATTTCTTCATAGAGTGAGGTTTCGAAATTGACTATTTGGCAGATGGTCTATGATTCAGGATTGTCGTAAGCAGGGTTGGATACGTGTTCTACCATAAACTCAGAATGACCTTGTTTTTCTGGTAATTTTAAGAGGAAAGAAATTGTCTCCATAGCATTCACAACTTTGTTCTCTACCCTTGGTATCTATTTGAACTTGATCTCCACAAAGTACTTTTTAAGATCATCTATCATTTTCTTATATGGCATGATTTTTTCATCCTTTGTTTGATACTTGTCATTTACTTGATAGATGACAAGTTGTGAGTCCCCATAAACTTGTATTTTTGTGATGTTCCATTCAATAACCACTTTGATGTCGATAATCAATGCCTCATACTCAGCCACATTATTGGTACATGGAAACATTAGTCTATAAGACCTTGGGATGGTGTGTCCTTGAGGTGTAACATATATAATTCTCACATCAGACCCCCTTTCTGTGTATGATCCATCAAAATAAAGTCTCCATTGTTGTGTGGTAATATTCAAAATGTCCACATCTAGAAATTCAATGTTCATTGGATGATGGAGCTTCAGCTAATTGATCAGCTATCACCTATCCTTTGATGGATTTTCGGTCTACATACTAGATGTCAAACTTACTTAAGATCATAACCCATTTTGCTAGTCTCCCTGATAGAGCATCTTTGTTGAGTAGATATTTTAATGGATCTATTTTTGTGATAAGTCTGAAAATATGAGTTAACATGTAGTGTCACAATTGTTGGGTTGAAAATACCACTACCAAATAAGATTTTTCTATCAATGTACAATTTATTTCATAACCGTTTAGAGTTCTAATCATGTAGTAAATAGCTTGTTCCTTTCCCTCAAAATCTTCTTGTGCTAATAGAGCTCCAAAAGAAATGTCAGTTGTTGCGATATATAGTAACAATGGTCTTTATACTATAGGTGGCATGAGATGGGAGGCAACATCAAATATTTCTTTATCTAGTTGAAAGTTGTTTTGTAGTCATGACCCCCCTTGAATGAGACATTCTTATGAATTAGTTGATTGAATGATGGATTTTGTGTGCCAATTGGGAGATAAATCTCCTTATGGATTATAGCTTGCCTTGTAGAGACCATAATTGATTGATATTTTTAGGCGTCGGCATCTCCATTATTGCTTTGACCTTAGTCGGATCCACTCTGATTCCTTTTTCTGACACTATGTATCCAAGGAGCTTTGTTGATGTTACCCCAAACACACATTTCTTAGGGTTCAATCTGACATTGAACTTTTCCAGTCTAGTAAATATTTTGTTGAGGATCTCTAGATGTCCTTCTCTGGTGTATGATTTTGCTAATATTTCATCCACATAATCTTCCATAAAAGTATGCATCATGTCATGGAAAATAGTGGTCATCACCCACTAATATGTTGCACCTATGTTTTTCAACCCAAAGGGCATGAAATTCCAGCAAAATGTACCCCAAGGACAAATGAATGCTTTATTTTCCTAATCTTCAAGTACTATCTTTATTTGGTTGTACCCTAAGAATCCATTCATTAATGACAACATCACATGTCCCATTGTTAAATTGACAATGATGTCAATTATTGGTAAAGGAAAATCATCCTTTGGGCATGCCTTGTTTAGATCTCTAAAATATATGCATCCAACAACTTCTTCAGCTCATCTTTTACCATCAGGGTGATGTGGGGATGCATTTTTCTCAATTTTTTCTTTACTGGTTTGATTTTGGATGGTACATATATATGATGCATCATGAGATCTGGATCTAATCTTGGCATATCAGAATAAGACCAAGAAAAATTGATGTCACTGTTCAAAGAATTTGGTAAATGCGGGCTTCTCTTGTTCTATCATAGACACTACTAGATGTAGAATCTTTATCTTTTCTATTGTTCCAAGATTTATGGACTATGTAGGATCCACTAGTACTAATGATCTATCATGGTAATGCTCTGGAAGGGTGTCAAATCTCCCATCTTTTAGTGCCTTAGAAAGGTTTCCACTGTTAGATCTATGTTCTTTATTTTTACTTTTTCAAAATCTAATGCTACCTCATAAAGGTTTTCACCATTAGATCCTTTTTTCCTGTTGTTATTTTTGCAACTGGAAGATTTGGCACCCTCTTGATTTGAAGTTTCATTATGAGTGTTATGGGTAGAACTTGTATTAGGTGTGTCACTACAAAGAAATTTTACGATGGCATCATTATTTGAAAAGACTGGTATATTAATAGGTTTGGCTAGTTCCTGGTCAATTAGTTCAGGATGTATCAATGGTAATAAGTCATTAGGTTGAGTAACGTTGAAGGTTGTAAGTGTTCTAATAGCCAGTGGTCAAAGTTGTCAATGGTAAATTCAAGGTCTATGATATTACTCTCCTCTGAGTCATCTATCTCACTCGATGTCTGTTCATCCTCACTTGAGTCATCGATATTTGTTGATCCCAATACAAGTGGTTGAGTTCCTGAACTTTGTCCCTCCTCTCATGTGGGTGTATATGCCTTGCTAACATCAATTTTCTTATCATTGTATGATGTTTTTGGTAAACAATCCCATTCATACTCATTGGAATCTATTTCAAACCCATCCCTCATTTGCATAATCATTTCTACCACCTTTTCAGCTACTTCTCTTGATTCCCCTATATAGCCTAATCTTGTTTTATCTTTAGGATGAAGTGTTAGAGGTTGAATAGGTTCTATAATACCATATTTTCTCTTTCCAATTGTCCTTTCCCTTCATATCCAATTTTCTCTAAGATAGCCTTTCCTTTTCCATACCGATATGTCCTTATACTAATATTTATTGATGTTGAAGTTTCTTCATCTTTGTAGAGCCAATTTAGAATGTCCTTTTCTTCTGATTGATCTTCTAGAGTTCTTTCTTTTACAAACCTTTTATCCAAAAAAGTGATGGGTTGTAATGATTGTTGCTTGTTGGTTGTGGTTTGTCCATATGATTTTGGAGATGGCAACAATTATGAAAGACACAAAGATTTCTCAATGGAATATTCTCCCAAGCCTTTGTCCTTTAACTGGATCTTGTCTATAAATTGCTATGATAGAGTATTAAGGGGACCATTGTTGTCTGATAAAGTTGAGTCAACAATAGTTGTTTCCTTTGCTTGGTCCTTTTTCTCGACCCATTTGGATATCAAATTGAGTTTCTTTTCACCACTAGATGAAGTAGATGTGCTAGCTTCTCCATTGTGGGGTACTAGAGTGTCTTGATTTTCCTTAAGCATGTTACAAGTCTGGGGATTATTGTTGTCAGCTAAAATTGTGACCTCTTCTCCATTGATAGGAAATTTCAAACATTGATGATATGTCGAATGTACTACTTGCATTTCACGGATTGATGGATGTCCCAAGAGTATGTTATATGTTAGCTCCTTGTCTAACACTTGGAAAACAATATTTTTGACAATCGGTCCCACTTGAATTGGTAGTACAATTAGCCCCTTGGAAGACCTTTCCTCTTCATCAGATGCTTTTGTTTTTATCTTTCTCCTAGCATCAATGTTGTTGTCGGAATAGCTTAGTGCAAAAATTAGTTTTAAAGTAAAAATATTTAATCTAGCTCTACCATCTATTAAGATGTGCTTGACATGGTGTTTATGGATTAGAACCTCTATATGCAAGGCCGCATTGTGTGGGTAATTTAGTGACACATCATCTTGTTCAATGATAGACAATGAGGTGTGGTCAAGCATCCCACCATAGCTTGAAATTGACAGACATCCAAATTATTGGGTACTATAGTGGCTACTATAGCCTGTTCCAGAACCTCTTTATGTGATGGTGAAATTTTAAGAAGTTCCCATATGGATATCTATGTGAGTATTTTTTGTAGTTGATCCACAATGCTATATTGATTTGAAGGGGTAGTAGTGTTTTTAGATGAAACTTCTTTTAGTATCACTTTGGACTACCCCCTTGTCATTACATTGACCAGTTGATTGTCTTGTGTTTCCCTGATTTTTAGGACATTGATTTGGTTGTCAGATGTGTTTATGTTTGGTATCACGTTCAGGGATTCAATATCATTGATGCTTGTGTTATATCTTTGATTATCAATGACATTATATTTCTCAACCTCAGAAACACAAAGAATGATGGTTTCATAGATATAGTTGACACTTTTTCCTTTATTGTTTGAAGAGGATTATTCTTTTTTGTAGTTGGGTAAAGGATTTGTAAATGCACTATGATCATTATTTGTTTGATGTCCTTCAACAAACACTTATTTGCATCAATCAAGTCTTGTATCAAATGTTTTAATTACATACAGTCATTTGTTTTATGTCCTTTATTTTTATGAAAGTTACAATAGTTAGCATCATTCCACCAAGATGGTTTTACTTTCGGCTCCCAATTTCTTGCTTCTCGTAGGGTAATAAGTATATTTACAATAAGCTCTCTCATTGTTGATTCCAAAGTTTGTCCTAATGGCGTAAATGTTCATCAATTGGATTGTCTTTGATATGGTGGTGGTTGAGATTCTCCATTATGTGGGTTATTGTTTTGAGTGGTACCTTGATTATTGTTCTAGTTGTCATTTTGAATTTTTTTCATGGTTGTTTTTGTCAAATTGAATACTAGTTTTGTATTTTGTGTGTCAGTTATAGCATCATTGTTTCCACAATTTTTTTTCTGCCAAAATTTAGGCTTTTCATTGTTTCCATAGTGATTTGAGGAATTGGTGTTTGATGTGTCATTGTAATGTTTAATCACTCCTATTTTGACTAGGGCTTCTTCGATTTTAATCCCATTTTCAATCACCTTTCCAAATATCGAGGGACATTGCAGTTCCAGTCTAAAACCCATGTCATCATTTAAGTTGTCGATAAATAATTCATTATTTTCCTCTTTAGGTATAGATCGAGGATATCTAGCGAACAAATTTTTCCAATGTTGTAAGAATGATAGGAATTTCTCTCCCTTACTTTTCTTAATGTTATACATATCTTTTATGGTTACATCATGTTGAATGCTTAAGGAGAACTATGTGATAAATTTGTTGACTAGTTCTTCAAAGGATTGAATTCCCAGTTGTAATTTGGAGAACCATTCCATGTAGTGTGATCCTAAAATTCTAGGAAAAAACCTCATTAGGTAAGTGTATTCCTGTGAAAACTCTAAACTCATTGTTTTGAATTCCCTTACGTTGTCAATTGGA
>VDFB02152260.1:0-26954 GCA_007258455.2 Sequoia sempervirens
TATTGAAAGACACCTTTGTCTTAGGAGAGTTACATGTTTTTCCTCAATCTCATGGGAAACCCACATCTAGCACCAAAGAACCTGAAACAATCAAGATGGCAGCTACTACCTTCACCAAGTGGGGGGATTTGAACCATGAAGATGTAAATGGGGAAGATATCTCTAAACTCCTCTATCAAGATGAACAACCTGTACCTGTCCTTCCCATGGAAGATGATAACAAAGGCTTATAGCTCATGCAAAATTGGGGATATAACAAGAATGAAAAGCTAGGAAAAAATGATAATGGTTTACTAGAACCCATTGTTCCTGAGAAATGAATAAAGAATCTTGGATTAGGTTGTACTACTAGAAAGGTCACACTTATTGGAAAGGTATTTCCGCTAAACGAGCTAAGGCTTCCTCTTGGTCACCTACATCGCGTGATATGACCTTAGATGACTTTCCCCTTGATGTTGCTAACCTATTTGAGAACAACATCCTCTTTATGATATCCATAACATCCTTTGTCTCAATCAACCAACCAACTAAAATATGCCTAGTATACCCACAACTTATTGACATGGACCAACAAGGACCACCGATTCTAGATTTATTCGAAAATGATGAAGCAATCTTAGACAAGTGTTTCCCTAATTTTCTTTCTAACATTAGTTCTATTGTTAGGACCTTGGTTAGGTGATAGAAAGGATAGTAACAACCAAAATTTTAAATTTTAATCAAACATAGGAAAATAAAAGATAAACAATGAAGATATGAAACCCTGTAGACTTATACTCTTGGCGCTTACCCTATGAGAGGGGTTTAGGCACCAAGGGGATGGAGAATGGAAAGGGGATTTTGAAAGGGGTCCTAAAAAATATGACACATACAAAAAACTACTGAATAGATACCATGGAAAACAATAAAAGGACTAATTTAATCCCAAATAAAAAACACCCATGGAAAAAGGGGATAAGACAAATATAAGAAATATTAGATAAAAAATTGAATCTACAAGAAAAGTGAACATGTCGAGCCTAAATGGAGAAGAGAGAAGACAACAATAGATTAATGAGAGAGAAAAAAGCCACCATATAAGAATGGAAATTATAGAGAAAATAAGAAGTGAGTGCACCAATGAGGGTACTATTGAGCATGCCAAAGGGGGTGTTGCCAAAGGAAAACAAAATAAGATATAGAAGAATGGAAGACTCTAGATACATCAAAACTATTTTAGAAAAAAGTGGGACAACTTATAACTAGCATACGGAAGAATATTATTGACTTTGGAGAATCTAGAAGATTGCTATTAGGGCCCTACAATAATACAAAGACTTCATTACCATGATAACCTTTTAAAAGTCCAACAATCAAACTAGATCTATCAAAATTAACCATTAATTTGGATGATAGATTTATGAAAATTTTGAAAACTCTAGAGAAGGCTCCATCCATCTAATAAAAGTATTTAGAAGAGTTAGTTAATAAAATTATAAGAAAATTAAAAGATTAAGAAATAAGGGAAAGTGAGAAGAATAGATTTAATTTGGGTAAATAGTTATGTTAAAAAACAAACAAAATGTCACTAATAAAAAAGAAACATAAAAGGTATCTCGAAGAGTCATAACCCCATGACTAGGAACCATCCCCTCAACACTATACAATTAGAATAATTTTGAAAGAAATGATACCACAAAGTGGAGAAATGATGTAGGAGCATCTGGGTGAATGCACAATCCAATGTAAACCAAAAATATATACAATTTTTTTTTTCTAGTTTTGGTTTGTTCTAGATTTTTTTCTGATCTTCTCACATATTTTTCAACACCTAGTTTTCATCAATCATCAATTTCCAACCTCATTGATAAAATGTCGTATAACACTATTTGGTATAATTTGCATAATTTTTTCTTTTAATGATACATTTGACAAGAATGGAAGGATATGATATTACACCAACATTACTTTGATGACATACATAGAATAATGTTAAAAGACATCTTAATGTAGACGTGGTTAGATAGGAGATCACAACTTAAGGAGGTCATGGTTTGATTCAAACATATTATTATTGGTTTGGATTCGGTTCTAGTTTGCATCTTTCCATATAATACAAGCTATGATATTATTCATCTTTGAATCATTTGATTAAGGGGGTTTTCCATACAACAAACAAATTTCATTGATTCATTTTGAGAATATGAAGTGGTTTAGGCCTAGGTGGGAAGTTGAAGTGCTACTTGGAGGTAGTGATGTAAAGATTAAAAACATTGAGGCATGGGAGAGAACAAGGGGAGGGGGATGACTATAAGGAAAATTAATGCAGCCATATAATGAGAATTTCCACATAACCCAAATATGAAATCAGGCAAATAAATACTCAATATCAACATGCAAGAGAATAAAAAAAATAC
Organism: Sequoia sempervirens; assembly: GCA_007258455.2. NCBI lineage: Eukaryota > Viridiplantae > Streptophyta > Pinopsida > Cupressales > Cupressaceae > Sequoia > Sequoia sempervirens. Next base: position 2,397 of record VDFB02152260.1, read on the forward strand.
CCATGAAAGATGACACAAGATATGCCCTGGGAAAACCCTCAAGAGGGAAAGAACCTAGCCTCTAAAAGCATCCACACACCATGTATTATTCAACAATGTAAACCCATTGCAATACATCTGTAGAGACTCCATGAACACTTTTGAAGCACAAGCTATCCATGCATTCCATGTGACCAAGCATGAATCCACACATCCCTTTCCATGCTTCAAACCCTCACACATGCACAAGCTCAACCTGCTAACCTGCAATAAACTCTCCAGCCTTAGACAACTACCCTTGTGGTTGCTTTTATAGAAACAAGCTCCCACAAAACCACCAAGTGGTATTACATAAACCATGTGCCCAAAACCATGAACTTACAATATCATGTGACTGCACATTTAATATTGGGTACTTTATTATATTTTATTTTTCCCCAATATTAAATAATTGCATTTTATAATTAAGTCTCAATGTTACATACATAAAGTGGCCCCAACATTATAACTCCTAGTGATGCACGTCCATCTAGGTACCCCTAGGTGCACCACACACATAATAATAGATAAGACATTATAAAAATTATGCAAGGTGTACAACACCTAATTCTAACAATCTCCCACTTGTTGTATACATTGCATAATGGGGTAACAAGTAAGCTTAAACATCAAGATAATAAACTCCATAGGCAACACGTACCATCCCAAAATCCAAGTGCTCCATGTGCTCCATCAAGATACCTGTAACAAGAACCAAGGTGACCACCATCTCATCCATGAATGCTCTCATCCTCCACCATGCCAATACACTAAGATAAGAACACATCCAAAGAGATATCACACTAACTATCACAAAGAAGCATAAACCTGCCTCAAACCAATATCTTAAAACACAAACACTCAATCCAAAGGTAATGAATATGCACCAATAGTTGTCAAGAATAAATCACCATAGATGAAATGACACCCACAACAAGTGCCAACACATCCAACTATCCATTCCTCCAAGGTATACATAACATAGTAAACTCATGCCAACACATATCCACCCATAAACCACAATGAAAAACTCTATGTGCAAACCTGTCAAAGAGTGACATACACATCCAAGAGCTCCCACTGCATGGGAAATGTCCAGATGAATGCAAACATGGAATGAGCACATACAATGTGTTGCTTCGTTAACATTCTAGAAAGAAGGCACCATCACAAGTGATCAAGGCATACCAAGTCTACTAACAACATCACATAGAAGATGTAAACATGTAGTACCAAGGAACATCCACAATGATGTAGAACCTGCAAACCAAACACCTATAGCATGTCCTCCTACACACACCTCTAAATGCCAATTGTGTCAAGTATGATCTCCTCCACAACACCCCATAACAAAATCCATAACAACATCCAACTGTCCAATCACCAAGATCAAACATAACATATGTATCGTGTAACTAATCATGGATGTAAGCATCTCAAAACAAGAAGATCAAACTCAAAGTAACCATTCCAAAACCAAGGAAATCAATCCAAAAAACCATCTCCTAAACGCAACATGTAAAAAGGAGATAAACATGCCAACACTCCTCAAAATGAACCCTCCAAAAACCAAATATCCATGGCTCAAGATCCATATCCATGAGAAGAAAAAAAATTAAAAAATAATAAACATAATGCACCTGAAAGAAAAATGGGCAATACCTATCAAGTGAACCATTGAGTAGACCAAGAGTGGGGAATGAGAATGCTCCTCCAGGATATCCAAGTCATCATGAATCAACCAAGAACACTCTCCTCATTGGTCCATGTTGAACTCACGTCCAACCAAGGTGTAGGCTCCTCAGACTTCCTCTTGAAATATCATCAAGAGTAGCTGTCTCAGAATCATGTCTCTAACCACAAGAGAACACCGAGCCTCACCTAAGTCTCCATGTATCCATGAGCACCTGTAACCAATCAATCCATGCTAAACTCCAAGAAAATGATCAAAGTACTCAATACAAAGAGAACCAACCAAGATCAAAATATAGCTCCAACTGCAGAATCAAGAACATAAACATGACATCATGATCTCACATCCTCTCAAAAGAAGATAACATGCTCAAATCACCATAATATGTACCATGCCACAAATCTAATTCAGTAGTCAAGAGTATACCATGAAATAATAACAAAACCATCCTACAACCAAGGATCACCTGTCAAAACCAACAAGTCATAAACAATACCTCAACATCTCCAACACTTGATGTCAAAGAACTCTCACTATAGCACACATAATCCAAGAGCTCCTCCATGACACCAATCAACCCCTACTGAAGAAAAACATCCATAATCAACAATGAATCCACATCATTTCCAAATGCTCCCACTGATCTATGATACCAAGCAATCCCATGGCATCATGATGCACACAACCAACACCACATCACTATCATAAGCTCACACCAAACCTATGAATCCAAGCTCTCAATGAAAACATGATAACCATCCTCTAAAGCAAGAAGATACACTGCCAAACCATCATATCCATCACCGCCAATCCATCACTGTCACAAGCTCACACTAAACCGTGTAACCAAGCTATCCATGACAACGTGATACCAATCTCCTCAAACCAAGAAGATACACCACCACAAAACCAAATCAAGAACCAATCCAACACCGCCAACAATGCACCTGCATAAACCATCATGACATGCCAAAGTCTCTAATGCACAAGAAATATCCATGACACCATGATCACCACCAAATGTACCAACACCTCAACCCAACTATGTCCACATATTTGCATAATCATAGTCAACTGCATAGGTCTCATATCATGACTGTACCTGGTAATACTACCTCGCCTCAACATGACAACAAAACCAACAAACCAAGTGACTAAACCAAGCCACCAAAACTGAACATGCATCAACACTGAAATATCAATGGGCAAAGATAACACATGTCCAAGTCATAAATGTAACATGCAAGTATAGAACACCTACAACATTGCAAAACTTGTAGATACAACAATACAACATACAAATCCAACCATATACTGATAACCATTCCAAATGAGAGAATAATCTAAGATGTACAACTGAGCATACAATGAATCCAATATCAAATCACCAAAATCCAATCATCCATAAGCTCATAATATATCCATAGTCAAAGAGACCCATAATCAAATTAGGTGAGAAAAACAACAAATAAACAATGCCAAAATAACTCCAAACCTAATCCACTGTGTAGTGCTCTGAACAAGCTTTTCGTTGACTATTCGAAGTCCAAAATTTGACTTTGTATGCACCCAATATCACCTCTTAAAGCTCAAATAGAACACCTGACTTCTGCCAAGAAAAAAATATCAAAATTGCAAAATCAAGGAACCAAACCTATATCACAACATAGTTCTCAGAACCAGCTTTCCAACGACTATAAAAAGTCAAAAATTTGACATACTGGTCGAAAGTTATGCCCCTCGGAAGAAAAAAGTATAGTTTACATGTGAGGCAAAAAAAATTTAGCCACCCTTGGTGGCTAGGTGGCGGCCCCACCCAGGCGACACCGCTCCCCTGGTGGTAGAATCCAAAGCTGATTTAAATATAATTCAATTTTTCCAAAAAATAAAAAATCTCTCCCCCCTGTGTACAGACTCAACACATTAAATGGGGCTTAATTTCTTTTGAAATCCGATGGACTTTATAGATTGAATTGGCGGAATTTTGAAAAGAATTAAATTTCATTTAAAAAATTGTTTCAAGCCTTGAAGGGCTAGGCGGTTTAACCTCTAGCTACATGCCGACGGTGGTACTCATTGTCAGTGGGGTTGACAGTGTAGTACACTGCACGGGCTGGCAAAGGGAGGTACGGGCGGGGGTCTGCGGACCCCCCACTTGCCCCTTCTAATTTTAATTTTTTTGTTTTTAATTTTTTTCAATAAATATTTCTAACTTCAATTTGTTTTTTCTTTTGCAAGATTTTTAATAGTTTTCAAATGCCCGATGAGATTTTTTTTTTTTTTTTTTTCAATTTTTAATTTTCTGAGTATAAAAAATGACGGTCGTACGACTGCAAATAGGGCATTTTGCTAATTTTTTTTTTGTCTTTTTTTCAACTTTTCCAAAATAGGGAAAATTATATATCGAAATTCGTCTCTCGGTGAACCTGAATCCAACCATGAGGTCCAACCCTCATTTGAATGCACAACCAAGAAACCCCATTTTGTCAAAAATTTTCACACCCCATATTTGCAAACTACCCATCAAAACAACAAACCCAAAACCCTTAGATTTGCAATAAAACACCTACAAAACCCTCATATCTTGCCATTGTATTTCATTCTCTCATGCAACCTAGGGTTATCCAATCCAAAACCAATGCTCTGATACCACTTGTAAGGAAACTTGCAGCCATATAATGACAATTTCCACATAACCCAAATTTGAAATCATGCAAATAACTACTCAATATCAACATGCAAGAGAATATACAACATACCCATGAAAGATGACACAAGATATACCCTAGGAAAACCCTCAAGAGGGAAAAAACCCAACCTCCAAAAGAATCCACACTCCATGATTATTCAACAATGAAAACCCATTACAATACATTTGTAGAGACTCCATGAACTCTTTTGAAGCACAAGCTATCCATGCATTCCATGTGACCAAGCATGAATCCACACATCCCATTCCATGCTTCAAACCCTCACACATGCACAAGCTCAACCTGCTAATCTGCAATAAACTCTCCAACCTTAGACAACTACCCTTGTGGTTGCTTTTATAGAAACAAGCTCCCACAAAACCACCAAGTGGTATTACATAAACTATGTGCCCAAAACCATGAACTTGCAATATCATGTGATCCCATATTTAATATAGGGTACTTTATTATATTTTATTTTTCCCCAATATTAAATAATTAAATTTTACAATTAAGTCTCAATATTACATACATAAAGTGGCCCCAACATTATAACTCCTAGTGATGCACGTCCATCTAGGTACCCCTAGGTGCACCACACACATAATAATAGATAAAGCATTATAAACATTATGCAAGGTGTACAACACCTAATTCTAACAATGGTTAGAGAAGACAAGGAACATGTAGGAGAGAAGAATATGCATAAGCCCTCCCTTTTACTACCTCATGAATGCAAACTTGAAGATTTGAAGCAATGTTATAAGAAAATGCATAGGGAATAACCAAGCAATGCATTTGAAATTTAATCCTAGTAGATGGGAGTGATTAGAGGTGTGTAGGCATAAAGCATGTTAGTGTAGAATACAAACAAGTTTGAACTAGCATAGACTCAAGTATAAATTGTACAGAGGCCAATGAGATTGGGAGAAAGAGGCTACAGGTGTTTGAAGCAAACGTTGCAAATTTAAAATGCAAAGAAAAATGTGTAAAGGGTTGATGGGAGATAAAAATGGATGAGAAGATGTTTTTTCATTGTAATTAAAATTGATCAAGACATGTAGAGGGTACAAAGGAATAAGGAATTCTTGTACAAAATTTTGGATGAAGACAAAGCAGTCGTAATGGGTGTTATCTTCCATTTGTGAGAAAATTCATTTAGAGAAAACTATGGATGATGGGTGATCAGAAGCCACACATCATACCAAAAGAAATGCAGATCTAAGGTGTGAACATTTGAAGGTGGTTGTACATTGAATGTGAAAAGGTGAACCAACATACAAGGTCATGTGGGTTAGCAGAGGAAGATGAAGAGTTGGAAGACCAAACGAGAAATGGAGTTGCCAAAGTTTGTAATTATTTCTTTCATGGAATTTTAGTAAATAAAGTTATTTAATTTAAATTTAAATTTAAATGTGATGACATGTGCAATCGAGAATTGATTTTAAATTGACACATGTAATTGTCAATTTTAAAGCTAATCGTCTATGATCTTGTTGCAATCCAAGTTTTATGAAATTGGTTGTGAAATGTGGAAGTGTTGTATTCTTCTCTCTTCATCAAATGGTATTAAAGCTAGAGGTTGTGAGTGTATGAACAAAGAATAGACTATGAGGTAGCTCGCACCGGACCTTTGAGTGGAGAGGGAAGTAAGCAAATATTTTGGGGCATAAGCAGATCACCAAACGCAAGGTAGCTTATGGAAAAACATGTGGATCGAGGAAGTGTGATTGAGGAGATCAAAAGTATCATTGCAGGTATGTGAAGTCCTCAGCGATTGTGTAATAACCCATACTAAATTATTACTTAATTAACATTATTGTATTTGACACATGAATATATTCCAAATTAAAAAGACATAACTAGTGGCTAAAGTCAATCATAGCTACACATGTCCATTCAAAATGAGTCTATGATTCATATATTCACTTCAAAAGTCAAATTACAATATCAGGTTTGACTTGGCTCCTAAGGCCACAAAGTCATTACATTGTACACTTTACATCAAATACATGAATGTATTACATCAAGTTACATCTTAGACTGAAATAGTCTTGTGAACAGCTAAGGTTATTCTTTGACACTCACCTCCACTAGTGGACAAGAACATGGTTTAAGAGCTTTACCACCCAACCAAAAAGCTTACACTTCCCTAGAATTATTTTGACTTGAAGAATGCCTGACCCTACATGGAAAGTTTAGCAAGAGAACAATTTGCAAGGTGGAATTTGGTGCATGCCCATACATCAACATGCAATTTCTATCTACAAGTTAGAAAAGAAAGTACAAAATCTATGCTAGGAATGACATAGTTGTTAGAGTAATAAGTTATTATGCTTAATTAATTATATCATATTGATTAATTAATTAAGTCACTTATTCCTCTTTGTTACTTAAGCTAAACTTAGGCACATTAATAATTAATTAATTATTAATTATTAAGTGTGCACACTAGGGTTTCATTTAGGTTTTCCCTTTTAGGGTTTCTTGATCTCCTTCATAAGGATTGATCTCTTTGTAATATTTGATTCTCTTAATGCATTTTTACACTTTGAGGTTACATAACATCTTCTTTGGTTCTTCATATCTTTTGCATGTGATAGGTATCCATCTTGCATGCAGGTGATCTTGGTTTCTAACATGGTATCAGAGCTCCAGACCTGCAGCTGCTTGTTCGTGATCTGAAGATATGGCCTCTATGTGAGTTTCAAGTGCAAGGGTTTCCACAGACATCTTTTCTGTAAGATCTGGGGGTAGCCATTTTTTTGGGACACTATGGGGTCAAACGGACGTCGCCATCGCGTTTGCAGCATCCCAAAACCCTAGAAACACCTGTCAAATCATCCATTTTGGTGCAGTTGATCTGGGAGGCAATTTTTTTTGTTTGGGGGCCGTACGGCCTCCCCAGCATGCAGTTCGAGGAACGATTTTAAAAAAAAATAAATAAAAAAATCAGTTTATGTGCCTGCTGCCAGCGCTTCCAGTTATAAAAGCCAGGCGCAACCACCGCGCCACCCGGCGGCCACCAGGAGCGGTGGCCATTGGGCGGCACCCAGCTCATCCACCGCCGGCTATATTAAGCCCCCGGGGGCCCCTTCTCCAGCACTCGAGGTCATGTGGGGGGACCGAGCGCTATGTGCCCAGCCCCTCGCTAGTTGCCCAGCCCCTGAGCACTTAGCTACATGCATCCAGGGTCCTATGGTGGACCACGGGCCCACGCCCAACAATCGAAGTCTGCAGAATATTTCGGCAGCGAATCAGGAATATTCCGTCAACCATCAGAATATATCGGCAACCAAAATTTTTTTCCGGCGAGGGGAAGTTTTTTTTTGCACCGATGGCCAGATGGCCGTCAATTTTAAGCTCATGAATGGATGATGTCAGCATGATATCAACAGCCGTACAGCCCCTCTTTGCCCCCTCCTAGCCCTGATTTTTCCTTAAGGAGCAGGTTTTTTCTTTTGGTCATAACTTGAGCATACGGTATCAAAATCGGACAAACGAGATATCGCCAGAAAGCTGGTTCTGAGCACTTTCATTTGGTGTAGTTTATTTTACAATATTTTTTTGTTTTATTGCATTTATTTCTGTTTGAAGTCAGATGTAATTTTTATGCTTCTGAGCTCATAACTTTTTGCCACGATCTCCATTTTTTGTCTCGTTTGAAGCATTGGAAAGGTATTGAAGAGCTCTATGTTGCTGTCTGTGCACTTTTTCTGTATATATCCCAGGTTTATCACTTAGTCCAGATTTGGCCCGATGGGTTGTTTGGCGATTACTTGGATGTTTTGGCAGTTGGGAGAGTGCATCTTGCATCTTTGCACTTCATTTTCAGTACTACATCATTAAATAATTGCTTGCTGCTTCCTAGATTCTAGAGTTGTTCCTGTTTGGAGTTTTCGAGTGTTCCGTGGCATCGGGTCTTCTGTTGCTTTATCATGATTCCTTGAGTCAATCAGTGACTCTCATCCGGTTTCAGTAGTATACAAAAGAATATTTCCTTGATTGCCAATATTAAGTTCCAGTGTTACTCTACAGAGTTCTTCCAGCGCTTCTTTGCAGCATGTCATCTCATTGTAGGGGGGTTTTGTCCCACTGGGTTTTTCCTTCTCTACTCCATTCTTGCATTTGTAAATGGGTACCTGATCAGGCCTAGTTGTTGGGACCCATCTTTGCTTTCATGCATCTTATTCTAGTGTTTTAGCTTCTTCCTAATTTCATCTTAAGGGGGGGTGTTAGAGTAATAAGTTATTTTGCTTAATTAATTATATCATATTGATTAATTAATTAAGTCACTTATTCCTCTTTGTTACTTAAGCTAAACTTAGGCACATTAATAATTAATTAATTATTAATTATTAAGTGTGCACACTAGGGTTTCATTTAGGTTTTCCCTTTTAGGGTTTCTTGATCTCCTTCATAAGGATTGATCTCTTTGTAATATTTGATTCTCTTAATGCATTTTTACACTTTGAGGTTACAAAACATCTTCTTTGGTTCTTCATATCTTTTGCATGTGACAGGTATCCATCTTGCATGCAGGTGATCTTGGTTTCTAACAAGAGTGATATCACAGAGTTAATACATACAAATGAACTATATTGCTTGGCTAAGCAGAATAAATGTGTTGCAACAACAATAAATAATAGGTTCTAGTAAAGCAAACCTATACTCTATGAATTCCATTTTGGCACCTGTCTCAGAAGGTAAATTTATACTATACAACATCTCATAACAACTATCTACCCTCTAGTAGCATCTACCTTGAGGTGCTCTAGTCAACTAGGGTATCACTATTCCATTCAAGTATTAGAATATTCTTTCACATATGTCTTCAAAAGAAGAATCGGATTACTAATTTACTCTCTAAACAAAAATAAGATTTGTGATTTAGTAGAGTAATTCTAAAATCGGTCATATCATTCTTATGACTATTATATACTTTTCATCAACAAGCATTTTCCATTTAAAAATGAACTAAGAACAAAAGAAGGCATGTCACAAGTATTTGTACGTACATAGATGAAGTCTATGTTCGTACACATATATGTGCCTACTTAAGTTTTAGAATTTATGTATACATTCTGAAATAAATCATTAAATTAGGTTTGCAATCATAAATTAGTATTCCATTTGATGTTTCTTTTCTCAAAAATAAAGAATCAGAACAAGTCTATGTTAACAGTGTCACACATATTCTTATTGCATTCTCATAACTGTGATGCTCTAATATTGTTGTTTACATATGAACATTCATCGTTTAAACAAAACAAGTACTGTTTCCTACTAAACAATTATAAGACAAGATGTTTACATATGAACATTCACTGTTTTAAAAAAACAAGTATTGTTTCCTACTAAATAGTTATAAGACAAGCTATTTACATATGAAAATTCGCTATTTACTACTATTCAAAGTTGTTCCAACTATACAATTTAATGAGCAAGTTTGTTTTCAGCTACAAAGATACTTAACAACAAAACAATGTCATTTACAAAAGATTATTCATTGTTTACATCATTACAAAACCGTTTCAAACTAAACAGTTATGTTTAATAACAAAAAAATATCATTTTCCAACATAACACTCACTATTTGCAATTACTTATTGTTGTTTTGAGTTGTTTAGAAGCTAAATGGAAACATTACAATTAATTGTTCATTGTTTTAAGACATAACAAGTTTTCCACAATGAATTGAAAATAAACAATGTTGTTTTGCTAGTAACAAATATTATCTAAAACTTCTCATTTGTCAATTTTCATGCAAGCCAAAATATTTTTTCTAACAAATCAAATAGCCCAAATTCACACATGAAAACAAAATTCCTAATATTCAAATCTTGAACACTTTCATCTCTTAAAAATCAATGAACAATTTTAGTATAAAAAAAGAAACCAAGTACAACATGTATGTCGATGAAGAAATTGAGCAAATATTTCAATCAATAGAATGACATAGAAGTTTCAGGTTCTAAACAATACTCATGCCTATTTAGGCTACAACAAAATGATATTAAGTTGCTCTGGATTTGACCAATCTCATAGGTCGGGTGCTTTCTTTCTTAGCATCAAAAGTTATATTCAAAATTTCCCTTATGGGAATATAGGTTTATACCATGCATGTAGTAATATTCAACATGCAGAATTATGTCTATACCATTTACACATTCATGAATTAGCCTGTTGATCTTCTAGATTGACCCAAGCAATGCTTGGTGAATCTCAAACTTAGATTCATTCCATCGTTCTTATCAAACAAGGTCGGATTCACATAAAATAACAATATACATTCATATGCAAAGATCTACAAGAATTCGATAAAGACCCTTTCTTTTATCGACCCATTCAATAACAAGCATTAGTAAATATACAAATGAAATACAAAATACAAGGAATTCATGCCCTCCCACAGGATCGTTATTCGATCCTTTTCAAAGAAAAGTCTTTACAAACAACATAATCAATCAGAATGTAGTCCAATAGCCTTCATATGGCTAAGCATCATCATGAAAAATAGAGAGGATGGTCAAGCTATTTAAGGTTATCGAGCCTTGGCCTAACTCTACAAACAAGCATGAAGGCTCTAAAATTTTATGTTTTCCATACTAAGTAGGTTGTAGACCATGCGACCTCCACAAGGTGGTTAATAAAACTTAATACATTTGGTTCAAGGCCGATTTAAACATAAAACAACGACTCACATTTTACTATGCTAAGAAAACGCTCAATGAAAATGAAGAAAATGCTTCAAGCATGATTCAATAATGGCAATAATAACAAGTTGATTACCAAAGGAAATTGATTTACCTCCAATTCAAGATTTTGTGATGTTTCCCTTGGATTTTTCCCATCTAGAGTCCTGCTTTTTTCCTTCGACCCCCCAGTTTCTTCCCCTCTCTCTACTTTTTTGCCTAGATATCATTCAAAATGGAAACAATACTGTCTTTGGCATGTTTCCTAGCATTTGAATTATTGCTTTCCGTTGGCCACTACTTGGTCAAATATTGTCATTAAACCTATGATAGTCCACATCCTTCGTGGGATGCCTTGGTGATTTCTCATTAATTTCAAATAGTTTGATTTAGAATATATTGGTTATCGAATTTGAATTCAATATGAATTTAAATATGTGTACGTATATATGTATATGTATGTATGTATGTATGTGTGTATATATATATATTTATATATATGCATTTAAATGATTTCATTCATATTTACCATTTTTTCAAATTATATATATATATATATATATATATGTATGTATTCACATTTATTTACATACATGTATATACATATACATTCTTGTAAAAATTGTTTGTTTGGAAGAGCTTTTAAGTTCCATATGCTATTATTTAAATTAAGAAAGGAACTTTTAATCTCATCTCAAGCTTCCATATACATAAACTAAAATAATTTCTTTTCACTAATTTTTCACATAATGAAATCACTTATCCTTTTTAATCATTCTTTACAATATTTACTTTTGTTTTCTTCAAAACAAAGAGTTTGAGTAGACAATTTAATCTACAAGCCATTCATTTTCAATCACTGAAACAATTTAAGTCATGAAATTACGTTCTTGTATATATGCAAAATAGTTCAAATGCAAGTCATCATGCCATTGTGGTGTGTGCACCCAGATTCCAACTGGCTTACCGTTTGATCTGGCTAAACAATCCTACTTCAACCATGTTTTTGTCCTTCAACTTGTCACCTTGCAACTACACACACTTGCACTTGCAACTTTATTAGTAACATTCAATTCTTGATATCATATAAGATAATTTCCAAAATTTTGCAAAGTCAACATTAGTCAACTTCTTTCATTCAATTTTTGAAAATTCCAAAATTTCCATTTAATATTTATTGAATTTCTTCAATAATTCTATTTACCATATTATAATAAATATGCAATAAAATTGGGTTATGACATCCTTGCCCTCTTGGAAGAGACATCATCACGATTTCTAGTAAGTTAAGAAAAAACATCATATAAAATTTGAACATACATGTCTTATATATGTCTATTTCAACATCACATCAAAATTTAAAGCATGGAATATCATAGTATCTCAATTGAACAATTTTCAAGAAAAATTATTGAAGTTTATTTCTCAAGAAAGAAAATGTGGAAATGAGCGTTCTATTTCTTCCGCATCCTCCGAAGTAGCACTGTTCTTTGAGTATTGGTCCCAAACCTTAAACTGAGCAATTTCTCTGCTTCACAACTTAATGTTGCATCTATCTAGGATTCTAATGGGCTCCACTAGCACCACTCCTAGATCCTGTACCTGTGATTTCCAATCAAGTGCATGAGTCACATCAAGAGGATATGGCTTAAGCAAGGAACCGTGAAACACATTATGAAGTCAAGCCAGAGCAGGTGGTAGAGCTAGTCTATAAGCAAACTGGGTTAGTCACTTTCAAGACTTCAAACAGTCCCACATATCTTGGGGCCAACTTGGAAGAATTTCCAAAAGAAATAGAACTTTTATGAGGTTTAACTCTCAAGAAAAATTTATCACCAGTTGCAAACTATCTAAGAGTTCAATTCTTGTGAGCATAACTCTTCTATCGATTTGTCGCCTTCTTCAATCTACTCTTAATGACCCTCATTTTTTCTTCCATTTATTTAAGCATTTCAAATCCTACTATGATCTTATCCTCCAATTTATCCCAATTGATGGTGGTACGACACTTTCGCCCATACAAGGATTCAAATAGTGCCATGCCTAAGGATGTATGATGAGAGTTGTAAGAAAACTCTACCAAAGGCAAGTATTCTTCCCACCTATACTGTTGGTCCATACAATATATTCGAAGGAGGTCTTCGACTACTTGATTCACCCTCTTTGTATACTTGTCATTTTGAGGATGATAAGACGAGCTAAAATTTAGTTTGGTCCCCAATGCAACATTCAAGGTTGTCCAAAACCTTGAGGTCATATGTGTGCCCCTATCAAAAATGGTAGTCTCTAGCACTCCACGTAAGTAGATCTCTTGGAAAAATTTCTTAGCTAGGGTCAACAATCCATCCTTAAGGTTTCTTGGAATGAAGTATGTCAACTTATCAATCATGACCAAGATAACATCATGATTGTTCTTGCTCAATGATAACCCCTATACAAAATCCATATTGATCACCTGCCATTTATACTCAGGTATGTCATGAGGATACAATAACCCGGCTGGATGTGCATGCTCATCCTTGACTCGTTGACACTCCAAGCATCTATCTATACTCTGGGGTGTCTTGAATAAAATGCATTATGAACTTCTTCTGAAACCAACTTCCTTAGCTCTCTAGAGTCAGGAATATACATCCTTCTCTAATATCTCAAAATACCATTTGGTTCAATCTCATACCCATCAAACCAATGATCTGAAGGATTTATTGCTAGGGCGCTCTTCATTCTCTCATAGTGCTCATCCCCTAGCATATTTTGAATCACCTACTGTCTCAAGTTAGACCTTGTTGAGATCATGGTTGCCATATGTCATCATCTACTAGGAGCATCAACCACTCTGTTCTCTTCCCTTTTACATATTCAATTCAAAAGTCATTCTCACTAAGGAATTCCAACCACCTTCTTTGCCATGCATTAAGGTTTGGCTAGGTAAATATGTATCTCAATCCCAAGTGGTCTGTCTTGAGTTCAAACAACTTTCCCAGAAGATAATGCCTCCACATTTATAAGGAATGAACTATGGGCACCAATTCCAAATCATGAGGCACATTGTTCACTTTGTGCTGCTTGAGCTTCCTTGATTCATATGCTACGACTTGTTCATCTTGCATTAATATTGCTCCCAATCCCTCTTTTGATGCATCTGTGATTACTGTGAATCTCCTATTATGATCAAGGATAGTCAACATTGGTGCTGTCTTGAGCCTCTCCTTTAGGAGTTGGAATGCTTGCTCACATTTCTCATTCTATTCAAACCGCGTTCCCTTCCTTTGGAGTGAGGTAATAGGAGATGCAATCTGGGAGAACCCTTGCACAAAATTCCTATAGTATCCTGTGAGGCCCATGAAGCTACAAACTTCTGAAACATTTTGAGACACTGGCCATTCCATGATCACCTTGATCTTCTCGGGGTCTAGGAGATTCCTTTAGCTGAAATGATATGGCCCAAATAGTGCAATCTGTCTTGATAGAATGAACATTGGGATAGCTTCCCAAAGAGTTTCCTTTCTCTCAAGCGCTAAAAAATTATCCTCAAATGTTTATCATGCTCTTTGACAATCTTTGAGTAGACTAGAATGTTGTTAATGAAAATCATAAAAAAATCATTTAGGTAGTCTCTGAATACACTATTCATGATGTTCATAAAGGCTACTTGTGCATTAGTTAAACCAAAATGTACCATTGTGAACTCGTAATGTCCATATCGAGTTCTAAATGTAGTCTTCAAAATATCCTCTTCCTTAATTCTCAATTGATGGTACCTTGACCTGAGATCAATTTTGGAGAACACCATCACTCCCTTCATTTGATCAAAAAATTCATCAATCCTTGGGAGTGGATACTGATTCTTGATGGTCACCTTGTTCAACATATGATAATCTATACACAAACGCAGGGTTCCATCCTTCTTTTTCACAAAAATAATTGACTCTCCCTAAGGAGACACACTAGGTCTTGTAAGTCCTTTATCTAGTAGTTCCATTAATTGGGACTTCAACTCATAGAGCTCTGTGGTGGTCATCTGATATGGTGCCTTGGATTGAGGCTCAACTCCTGGAACTAGGTCGAAAGAAAAATCGAATTCCCACTTTGGAGGAAACTCCATAAGTTCATTAGAGAATACGTCTTGGAAATCCTTGAGAATAAGAGTCATCTAAATATGGTTCCTTGTTGTCAGGATTACTAACATGCACCATATAAATTGCACACCCCTTTTGATGAGCCTTCTTGAGGTGCATTGCAAAAATCTGTCTAAGCTCTAAGGGTCTCTACATTCCACAAACCTCAACCGGGTTTCCATAATCATCCAGATAGTTGAAAACCTTATCCTCATAGTTCACTATAGCCTTATGCTTAGTTAACCAATTTATTCCCACAATTACATCATATGAGCCTAAAGGTGCCACATACAAGTTGACCTGAGTTTGAAAGGTTGGAAGCTCTAACTCACTACAAAAGAGATAGGTATCTACCCTCCACTCTGCTCGATTACCATACTGTATTTTCCATGAATTTTCCATGTATCCAAGTTCATTAGAGAATACGTCTTGGAAATCCTTGAGAATAAGAGTCATCTAAATATGGTTCCTTGTTGTCAGGATTACTAACATGCACCATATAAATTGCACACCCCTTTTGATGAGCCTTCTTGAGGTGCATTGCAAAAATCTGTCTAAGCTCTAAGGGTCTCTACATTCCACAAACCTCAACCGGGTTTCCATAATCATCCAGATAGTTGAAAACCTTATCCTCATAGTTCACTATAGCCTTATGCTTAGTTAACCAATTTATTCCCACAATTACATCATATGAGCCTAAAGGTGCCACATACAAGTTGACCTGAGTTTGAAAGGTTGGAAGCTCTAACTCACTACAAAAGAGATAGGTATCTACCCTCCACTCTGCTCGATTACCATACTGTATTTTCCATGAATTTTCCATGTATCCAAGTCTAATGGGTATCTTGGATATTATTCTAGCATCTATAAAAAATTCAATAGCTCCAGTATCAATTAAGATAGAGATTGATTGGCCATAGAGCTTACCCATCAGCTGAATTGGCGAAGCTTGATACTCTTCCTTCCTATTGTCCACTTCAGCATGGATATGGTGATGCTGAGTCTGCTAGTAGCTTCTTGCCTTCCACGACTTCAACTATTGAGGAAAATTCGAGGCATAATGATCACCTCCACAATTATAACACCCATCTCGAGGCCCTTTGTGACCTCCTGGCTTGTCCTCTCTAAAGCCCTTCTTCTTATGGTCATCCTTACCCTTTCCTTTGTTTAATTTCTTATTCTTTCCACCATTACCATCTCCACCCTTCTTTTGTGACTCACTTCCCCTCTTGAGATTACAGATCTAATGGATCTTATCTCCTTTATGAAATTTCTTTTTCTCATACTGCAACTTAGAATTTGAGTCATTGCGGAGATTAGATAGCTACTACAGTTTATGTTCCTATTTGGTGGATTTTTGGAAGAATTCATTCATGGTTTGAGGTTCATGCATATCCACTTTAGCTCTTATGTGAGGTATGAGTCCCATTATAAATTTTTGGATACATAACCATTCATCTCCCTAGTACTGGGGCACATAATTCAATAGGTTGGTGAAATTTTTTCAATATTGAATCATAGTCATATTTCTATGGGTTAAGTTCTAAAATTCTATCACTTTCTTGTTAAAGAAAAGCTGTGGTAACCATATTTTCTTGAAAGCTTAGAGGAAGAGTTCCCAAGTGATCTCGACAGGCTGAAGATTTCGTTCTAACTTCTCATTATCCCACCAAGTCGCTACTTCACCTAAGAGCTGATATGTAGCCCTTGCAACCTTGGTCTATTCAAAAAGGTTACAAAGCCCAAAGTATTTTTCCATCTCTATAATCCAAGCCTCAACTCCTGCTCCAATAGCCTTACCGTCGAACTTGGGCGGTGCTACTCTTTGAGGTCTTTACCAAGCTCTTCCTCAATTCGTCCTCATGGACCTGCCCCAGGACCACCGTCTCCTTGATTTCCTTCTGTATTCTTGTGGTCCTAGTCCTCGTGTGCCACTCATACTTGTTGCTCTATATGATCCATGCGAGACTTTCTAATTCAGAAGCTCTAGATTTTTTTCTAGCCTCTTGTTCGGTCCGTTATCGGAACCACTACCACCCCTGTCTTGCTTGGAGGTCACCATGTCATCCCACACTTATCCTGAAACACATTCACATTTATCGTATCTCAACACAAGGTTCTATGAATAAATGTTCTTATGCTACATCACATAATTTCTCATATGCATACATCCCTCATTCTAGAAGACATACACATTCATGCATAATACACACATTTTAGATTCCTTCACTGAACACACCAAAAAAATATTATCTGATTTTATTTATATTAAAGGTGAGTCAATAGACCCTTATTTACAATAGGCTTCTTGTTACATCATTCAAATTTCTCGGCGTCAGAAAGAGGGAATTCCTTTGGGTCCTCATATGAATTTACTTCAAACTTTATAGAAGAGGATGGTTGAGCAAACATGCTCTCCTTTTCCTCTTTAGTCAACAAGAGTACATTGGGTCCACACCCTAGAGGCCAATCCCAAATTGCAGAAAGCTTTTTGATCTTAGGTGTTTTCTTCTCTTTAATCTTCAAGCCTCTCTCTAGCTTGAGTCGTGTAAGAGCCCAAGCTAGAGTTTCATCATCAGAAATTTCTGATTGAACCTCCATCTTGGAATTTCCTTCCTTTACATCATTCTTACATGAGATTCTAATAGTTTTCCCTTTCCTTCATCTTGCATTTAACCTTCCCATTCTTGCATTCAATCCAGGTTCGGTCAATTCTCTAGACAACCAAATTTTGGGTCAAGGGTCAACTACCCTACTCAACTATGGTAGACTCAAAGGCATAGAGTTGAACCCTAAGCTATGATACCAAATGCAATAACCCATCCTAAATTATTACTTAATTAACATTATTGTATTTGACACATGAATATATTCCAAATTAAAAAGACATAACTAGTGGCTAAAGTCAATCATAGCTACACATGTCCATTTAAAATGAGTCTATGATTCATATATTCACTTCAAAAGTTAAATTACAATATCAGGTTTGACTTGGATCCTAAGGCTACAAAGTCATTACATTGTACACTCTACATCAAATACATCAATGTATTACATCAAGTTACATCTTAGACTGAAATAGTCTTGTGAACAACTAAGGTTCTTCTTTGACACTCACCTCCACTAGTGGACAAGAACATGGTTGAAGCGCTTTACCACCCAACCATGAAGCTTATGCTTCCCCGAAATTCTTTCGACTTGAAGAATGCCTGACCTTCAATGGAAATTTTAGCAAGAGAACAATTTGCAAGGTGGAATTTGGAGCGTGCCCATACATCAACATGCAATTTCTATCTACAAGTTAGAAAATAAAGTGCAAGATCTATGCTAGGAATGACAGAGAGTGATATCACAAAGTTCATACATACAAATGAACTATATTTCTTGGCCAAGCATAATAAATGTGTTACAACAACAACAAACAATAGGTTATGGTAAATCAAGCCTATACTCTTTGAACTCCATTTCGACATCCATCTCAAAAGGTAGTTTCTACTATACAACATCTCTTAACAACTATCTACCCTCTAGCAACATCTACCCTGAGGAGCTCTAATCAACTAAGGTATCATTGTTCCATTCAAGAATTAGAATATTCTTTCACATATATCTTCAAAAGAAGAATCAAATTACTAATTTACTCTCTAAATATAAATCAAATTTGTGATTTAGTAGAGTAATTCTGCAATCAATCATATCATTCTTATGACTATTATATACTTTTCATCAACAAGCAATTTCCATTTAAAAATGAACTAAGAACAAAAGAAGGTATGCCACAAGTATGTGTATGTGCATAAATGAAGTCTTTGTGCATACACATATATGTGCCTACTTAAGTTTTAGAATTTATATACATTCTTAAATAAATCATTAAATCAGATTTGCAATCATAAAATAGTATTCCATTTGATGTTTCTTTTGTCAAAAATAAAGAATTAGAACAAGTCTATGTTAACAGTTTCACACATACTATTATTGCATTCTCACTACTGTGATACTCTAACATTGTTGTTTACATATGAACATTCATCGTTTAAATAGAACAAGTATTGCTTCCTACTAAACAATTATAAGACAAACTATTTACATATGAACATTCACTATTTAAATAGAACAAGTACTTTTTCCTACTAAACAGTTATAAGACAAATTGTTTACATATGAACATTCACTATTTACAACTATTCAAAGTTGTTCCAACTAAACAGTTTAATGAGCAAGGCTATTTTTAGCTACAAAGATACTTAACAACAAAACAATGTTGTTTACAAAAGATTATTCACTGTTTACATCATTAAAAAATTGTTTCAGATATCCTTAGCATCCATTGCTGAGGAAATGTTATCAATTCTCAAGCCACATGTAGAAATGAGGACACTTATATTTGTAGTGGTTGCTCATGCACAAGAAGTATCATACAAGAACCATCAAGCTAAAGCACTTGGAAATACTTCTGCAAAGGGAAAAACTGCCCAAGGATGAAGAGTGGTGATGTTCATAGATCCTCTTAGCCATTAATAAGTTAGGTATCCTATGTTGCTTCAAAATTTTGAAATTTTGAGTTTTATGGTTGACTATGCACCCAATTGATATAACCTTTGGGTTTGTCCTTCCACTAGTGAAATAAACTTTCAGAGTTGTCAAAACTATAGAATATCCTTCACTATAGGTAATGTAGACACTTAAATTTGACTAACTAATTTCTTCCAAAACATGTCATTTTCTGGGGTGGTGGGCCTAGCTCGATTGACTAAAGCATCTTGTTGCAGGCAAGAGGTCACTAGGTCTAATATCCCCACTATCCTAGTGGTACTGAAGGGCATGCCATACCAACATTACTGACCTCATGTGAACAAAGTTTACCAAGTGCACTGCAGTTTATAGGGGGACGAATGCTCGACTGATTCTTGCAGTCAAACAAAAAAACATGTCATTTTTGATCATCTGACTTAACTAATATATCTTCAATGTTTAATTAAATAATTTCATTATTTGATTAAATTAATGGCCCTTTTCACTTCATCATGATAATTAAATTATTTTTTAATTATTTAATTATTCTAATTTTAAACTTCCTCACAATTTTACTTTAATTAAATACTTGAATTATTTGATTAAATTATCTATTTTGCCACTATTCATCTATATTGATTAAATAATTAATATTATTTAATTAATTTACTAATTATTCTTCTATTCTAAAGTTTAATTAAATAATTCTTTATTATTTAATTAATGCATTATCCATTTCCCACTCCCCAAATTAAATAATTGGTTTTAATTATTTAATTTACCCATTTAATTCTCAACATTATTCTTTTCCCAAAATAAATAAAATTATTTTATTTTATTTATTTATTTCCACCTCGCACATGTAAATAATAATTAATTCATTTAATTATTAAATACCCATAAATTTCCACCTCACCAGTTGATTGAGACTTACTCTTAGTCCACTCAATTAAATCCATTTCACTTCCACTCACTTCAAGTTGACTGATCTATCAAATCAGTTCACTAAGTAATCAATTCTATCTAAAAACCATCAGTCTCAATTATCACTCAAATCAATCCTCTTAATTGATCCATACAACCAGTTACCTAAAATCATGCAACCAGCTAACTATCTATCAATTCCTCTCATCAATTTTGAACCATTGATCATTTTAGTCTCTCCTCAGATCTTGACCATCAATCGATGTCACTAAATATCTATAAATTCAACCTTCCTATCATTTCTTCCTCCCAAATCATTGCAAAAAAACTATACTCGTATCTTAAGTTCTTCTATGCTATTATGCTACCTAAATTTTGAGAGCAAATACTAATACACCATTCTACAAGGTGAAGAGAGGAGAATAATGGAGCAAAGCGAAGGATTCACACAGGTTTATGGTTCGTTTGGAGTGATTTTTTATGCTTCATTGATATAATCTTTTGTTGAATTTGATTGTGGATTTCGATTGTTTACTACTTGTTATTGCTTTTCCTAATCATTTTACATGTCATATAGGTGATAAATTCATTATTCCTTGTATGCCTAAGTTAAGCTAGCAAAACAACTTCCTACACTAACCTTGAGAGGAGGGTAATGCAAAACCTTTTTAGACCTTTACAATAGTTATATAAATTAAATAGAAATAAACATAAATATCATGCATGTACCACAACACAGTGATTTACGTGGGGAAAACCCTTTCAGGAAAAAAATCCCACTCTCCAAAATTTTCTCAATATATTATTCATAAATTACAAAAATTACAATATACTTGCAGAGAAAACTTCTCACAAGAGTATCGCCAACTAGAGATCTGAAGGAAACAAAACTCTACCATGGTATGAGGTGGTAGCATTTAAGAGACTTAGTTTCACAAAGTCCTTTGGTGTTTAACTATGTTGCAGTCTACTTTTCAAATTGATATGTGGGTATCTACAACATAATTTAAAACTAAAAAGGATTATGGGGAAATCAAATTTCCCCAATACATTACTGAATACAAAGTGGAGTTGAACATGTATTGGTGTTTAAGGTAACAAAGACCCCAAAATATGTGTGTAGGAAAGGGGTGAAAGTTAGAAGGATGTACGATGTTTTAGAGCATTGAATGAATAAATACATCAAAATTGTGCACCAAGAAAGGTGAGTAAATGTGAAGGAACATGTACTTAATGTGGTTGGACATAAGGGAACAAACAAGTGAAACAATAAATGTGGGAAAGTGCATGTTGTTAGTGGTGAACTATTTTCTCACCATGCAAAATTGGGATCCAATACCAATTTTGTGCCACACAGCTTGTAAGGTTGGACCCGACCTAAGATTAGTTAGCCATCCAAATGGAAAACTATTGAACACATTGGACCAATTGGAGGTGTACATGTGGTAGATTACGTCAACATAGGCTAAATTAAATTGAATAGGGATTAGAAATTGAACATACTTGCAAACAGGGGTAGTGGGCCTAACTTGATTGGCTAGAGCATCCTGTTGCAGGCAAGAGGTCACGAGGTCTAGTCTCCCCACCATCCCCATAGTACCAGAGGGAGTGTCATGCTAGCATCACCAATCATATGAAAAAATCTTACCAGGCACACTGTAGTTTATAAGGGGATGGATACCCAATCGATTCTTGCAGTCTAAAAAAAGAATACTTGCAAACAAAAAGCATTTCATTCTCATACGAAAGAACTATAAACATATTTATAAAAAAAAATTGCAATCTCCAACATACACTAAAAAACTAAATAAAAAAGGATGTCTTTGTATGATTGGTCCCTCTCAACCTCAATCAAATAAAATAGGAAAAGAATTTGGAGCCATGTTCTCATCCTGTGTCGATGGATTTGGAGTGGTGGTTATATAAGTTGGAATTGGATTTGAAAATTGAGTGCAACTTACATGTGACAGTGTGAGTGTTAAAAAATTCATAGCAATAGAAAACTAAGGGATATGATGTTCATCATGAGTAGATGTTTGACTTGGAAATTGAGTGTATCTTATATGGGATGGGTTGAAACTTGAATAATTCAAAATAGCAAAAAACTAAGAGATATATATGTTCACAAAATCCTAAAATAATACATGATTTTTTTGTAAGGGGTCAATTTGAGTGCTTAACTGCCTTTCTCATTGTAAATCCCTTTAGGCCACCTCAATCTCTTTTTCCTTTATGTCTTGTTCCTTTTGAAACTTCTCTTTCTCTCTTTCTTTCTCTTTTTCCTTTTGTAAAATTTTCAATTGTTCTCTTTCTTTACATAGTATTTCCTTATTTGCTTTTTCCTACTCCAATTCCCTTGCAACAACACATGTTGTCTTTCACTCCTCATTTTTTTCTTTCATGATTTTAGGTCTTCTAGTTCTTTCTTCCCTTGCTCTCACTACATTAAGAGACTCATTTAGTCATCTAATGTTAAAAGTTGAGACTATTGGCTCAACTAAATTCCATTATCATCATTATTCTTGGTTCTTTCATTAAAATGTGTATAGGAAGCTTGAAGAGCTTGATGATGATTGAAACTAATTGGGATTCCATTATTTGATTCAATTGTGATTCAATTTTTTTTTCCTTCCTTACCAACTACTTGTGTATCTTGGCTTAAATTTGCATTACCTTCACCATTTGAACCTCCATATTCAACATAGTAATGTACCATTTGAGGTACAAAAATTGTATCTAGTGGAGATGGGAACGAAAAAAGTTTCATGTTCTTGGAAATGTAAATTGATATCCAGATCCATAGCTCCCTCCACCAACCATTGTGGTTCACTATATTTTAAGGAAAGACTAATACCATCATCCAATTCATCACATTGACTGTCTACCATGTCATGAGATAGTTGATCACCCACCACTTGTAAACGTGAATCAGTAGGATTAATTTGAGGTGTATGTGATATACCTTCCTCTACCTATGTTTTTTTGTACATTTCAATTCAATATCTAGAATAATAGGAAGCAATGTGTGTGCCACTTCATCTATTGAAATAGTAACTCCTGATAAACTAATGATGTTCTACACTGCAAAAGCATCATCATCTATGTTGAATTGATCTGTGTCACTGGGACGCATGTCATCCACTAGCGTATTGAAATTAAGGGGTCATATCCTTGTTCTTTTGAATCCTGATGTAATATTCCACACTCCTAGATAACCTCCAAGTGGGATGACAAGTGTGATAAAGCTTTCCAATAGATTAAGGATTATCTACTCACACCTCCAGTGCTCATGCCACCAATACCGAACAAGCCACTGATTCTGTACACCTCAGCAACAATAGCATCACTCGAAGCTTTTTTGGCACAACATGATGAAAATAGAGAGGAAAGGACCATCTACTACATCAACAAAACCTTGGTAGGGTATGAGATGAACTATTCACCCATCAATTGAGAAGGTATGCCTAGTAGTTGTTTTTTCTTCACAAAAATTCAGACACTACATGTTGTCACATCAAATTAATCTCATTGCAAAAATTGATCCATTGAAATACTTGTTATCAAAAGCAACCCTCACAGGATGAATGGCTAAATGGGTGAGGGTGATGATCTTAACATAGTTCAACATAGAGTATGTGGAGTGTAAGGAAATCAAAGGACAAGTGATCGCAAAACAACTAGAAAAAGCACCCATTCTTATGTTGAGAACCCCCTAATATCTGAGTTCCCTGATGAATCAATGTTCCTTATCAACCTCACAGCTCAATGGAAGATGTATTTTTAAGGATCGTTCACCCAACATGGATTAGGAGTAGGCATTCTATTC
This sequence comes from Sequoia sempervirens, assembly GCA_007258455.2. Classification (NCBI taxonomy): domain Eukaryota; kingdom Viridiplantae; phylum Streptophyta; class Pinopsida; order Cupressales; family Cupressaceae; genus Sequoia; species Sequoia sempervirens. The sequence goes on from VDFB02152260.1 coordinate 26,876, forward strand.
ATCACCTCTCAAGGTAATTGTATTCCAAAGTCATACAGGTTGTCATTTCCCTGTACTAACAAAATTTCTAAGTATGAAG
>VDFB02152261.1:0-63722 GCA_007258455.2 Sequoia sempervirens
GAATAAAGGGGGATATTAGCGACACAATTGGGATATTAGCGACACAATTAATTTATTTAATTGATCAAGGGAGAATAAAGGTTAGGAAGTGAATTAATTAAATAATTAAAATTATTTAATTAATAGAAGAATGTTATAAAAGACAATAATTAAATAATTAAAATTATTTAATTATGCAAGGAAGAAGACCAAGACAATGGAAAAAATGACGCTTGCAGACTAGGACATTTTTCAATGTCTACACCTTGGGAGAAGGCATTGGTGTTGTCTTGATGCAGGATAAGCACCCAATCGCTTTTGAGAGCAGAAAACTTTAGGGTCCTAAGAGGGGTTACAGCATTTATGATAAGGTTAGCCATCATGCATGCCTTGGCTAAATTCAGACAGTATTTGGTGGGCAACAAATTTTTAGTGAAGATAGATCATAACAGTCTGAAAAATTTCCTAAGTCGTCGTGACCTTAACAATCGACAACAGAAGTGGGTCAGCAAGTTGCAGGCATATGATTTTGACATAGCACATGTCAAGGGTAAGAAAAATATAGTTGTCAATGCCCTTTCAAGAAGACCTTACTTGTGCTCTCTAGGTGAGGTTACAGATGATTGGAGAGATTTGATTGCAACTGAGTATGCTAAGGATAAGTGGGCTTCCAAGCTCATTGATGGTACAATTGCAGATGACAGGTACACCCTTGTAAATGGCCTCATCATTTACAAAGGGAGGATTTTTCTGGTGCCGAAATCCTCTATGAAGAAGAGGATAATGAGAGCATTTCATGACAGCCCTATGCCAGGTCACCCAAGTTATTTTAAAACCTACAGGCAGATTAGGGAGCAATTCACTTGGAAAGGGTTCAAATCAAAGGTACTCAAGTATGAGAGAGAGTATCCTACTTGCCAATAGAACAAGCAGGAGCACTCTTTTCCGGCAAGATTATTACAGTCCCTACCCATTCCTAATCGGAAGTGGGAATGCATATCCATGGATTTCATCATGGATTTACCCAAAACCCAAAGCAGGGATTGCATTTATGTCGTGGTTGATAGACTCACGAAATTTGCACACTTCTTCCCAATTTCAGCTACTTTCACGGCAGTGGAGATTGTTGATTTGTTTTTCAGAGAGGCATTCTGATTGCATGTGTTGCCTCGAAATATAGTGAGTGATCGGGATAGCAGATTTATGAGTCATTTCTAGCAGGAGCTATTCAAGCTTAGTGGTATAGAACTCATTCCGAGCACGATCTATGACCCACAGACAAATGGACAAACCGAAATAGTTAATAAATGGGTGGAGGGATACCTGAAGAACTACATTGCAGGGCAGTAGAAGGCATGGGTCAAGTGGCTACATTTATACGAGTATTGTTATAATACTACATACCACATGTTTATACAAATGTCACCATTCATGGCACTCTATGGTTATGACACTCCCAATTTCTTGGATTTGTTATTTGGAGATGGTAGGGTGCCCAGTGCAAAGGATTTGTTGCAGGACAGCCGAGACATCATGAGATCTCTGAAGGAGAATATATAGAAGGCTCAGAATCAACAAAAGCAATATGCACATCAGTGCAGAGTTGAGCGTTCCTTCAAGGAGGGTGATATGGTCTATCTTATGTTGCAGCCTTACAAGCAATCCACTCTAAGGAAGAGTGGCTCTGAGAAGCTCAAGCCGTGCTACTATGGACCATTCTGAGTTTCCAAGCGGATTGGTGAGGTGGCTTACGAGCTAGAGTTAACCAACAAAGAGCAAGGTTCACAAAGCGTTTCACGTATCTCGCCTCAAGAAGGCATTGGGGCATAATGTGACACCTTCTACAGCATTACCACCCCTAGATGAGGAGGGGAAATTGATTCTTATACTCGAGGCTATCATTGACACCAAAGAGCGCAATTTGAGGCGGAGAGCCATCAAGGAATACTTGGTTAAGTGGAAGGACCTACCGATTGAGGATGCAACCTTGGAGAATGAGGAGATATTGCAGCATCCTGAAATGAGATTGCTTGAGGACAAGCAATTTTGAGGGTGGTGGACTGTAATGTCCCCTCTCTAGCCAGTGGTTTGGGGAGTTAGGGTTAGCCTATTTCTACGGTCCCCATAGGCTAACAAGATGTTTAGGGGGCCCTTCGGAGGGGATTCAGAGTCTTCAGCAGGCTTGTGTATTCGTCTCTGCATACTCAACTCAATGTTTCAGTTGGTTGGTTGACCTTATGAGGCAATTTAGGGCTTATCATTTCTACTTACTATTTATAGCCAATTCTACCAATTTAGTGGTTTCGTGTCTATAGTTGGAAGTTGTCCCAAATGCACTCTTAGGAATCTTTTGCCTGGTTATTGACAAGACTTGGCTTTTAATTAAGTTATTAAAGTCAAAATATTTTAATAATGTTATATTATTAAAGTGACTTTATAATTTAATGTTATAAAGTAACTTTAATAAGTTACTTTATAATATGGCATTATAAGGGGATGATAAAGTAACTTTATTTAAAATGTTATACTTTTAAGTTACTTTATTAAATACTTTATTGAGAGGCACGAATTCCAAAGTGAAAATGATTTAATAAATTAAAGACCAAATGTGGCATCCCATTTCAAGGAGAAGAGATATTTTAATATTTCAAAAGGCACTTGCTTGGAATTGGGCATAGGTTTTTGGAGGAGGTTAAAAGGGCAAATGAAGATCATTTTCACTATCCAAGTTTATTATTCACAATTATGAGAGCTGAGCAACAAGTTTTGCAAGTATGAAGTTTCAAGCTGATCAGAGGATGAAAACCCTTGATTAGGATAGGATCTACAGGCATGAAAGACCGTTCAAGGATTCTAGATTGAATGTTCTCAATCAGAGGGCATCATCAAAGCATCTCACAAATTTTAGAAGAAGTTTTAATCGGCATTTTCAGTGTTTCCTTTAGCAGTTAATAAATTGCAGATCATAGCTTCAGATCTAGCACATGGGAAGTAATTTTCTTTTCACTCATATTGACATCAAAGAAACCATCAGAAACAGGTCATACTTGATCAGATTTGCCTACATTAACAGGCCGTACAGTTTCAGGTTGATGAAAGGGGTTTAAAGTAAACAGCAAAAAACTCCATTTCTAAGTGGCAAGTGTAAGCATAAAGAGGCAGGCCATACAACCAAGGAAGGACGTGAGGTTTTGGAAGCAAATCAATTGGTTTTGAAGGCAGCAAATTCACAATTTGGAGGCGTCTAACACCTATCAGCAGATCAGCATCAAATTCGAGATGAATAATGAGCAGGTTGAAGCATGGTGTCCTAAGGTTTGACCAATCAGATTGCTGGTCAAAGGAAATCAGACCCGTAACTTTCACTTCCAGCAAATGGGTATGTTTTGATTGTGTTTCAAATCAATAAAGATTACTAGGTTTTCGTTCATTTATGCAATTTCCTTTCTGTTATTGTGTTTTTGAAATTTCTTCAATTTCCGGCACTAAAACCAAAAAAATCAGAATTCAAACAAAAACAAAAAAAAATAGTTTTGAAACCCCAAGGGGACATCATAGCATTACAAGTTTGCCTTTTCCAAAATTGCTTGCCCACAAGCAATGCAAAGTCAAGTTCTCAAGAATATTTGGTCCATCCCATGTAGCATCTTCTACAAGTAGGTTCCTCCAACAAACCAAGTATTCTATGACTAAGTTGTTTCTCAGCTTCTTTATCCATGTATCAATGATGGCATCTAGCATCAATATGAGCTTCCCTCCATCATTTAAGGGTGGAAAATCAACTAACAATATAATATATTGCCCAAGCACCCTTTTGAGGCAAGACACATGGAAAACATAGTGAATTCTACTATCTATTGGTAATTCCAACTCATAAGCCATTTCACCAAACCTTCTCACCACTTTGAAAGATCCATAGAAGCGAGGTTTGAGCTTTTCAACCCCACTTCACTTAATAGAAGTTTTCCTAAAAGGCTGCAAGCGTAGAAAAACCATGTATCCAACCTCAAATGACCTTTATACATGGTGCTAATCTACATAAAACTTATGTTGATTTTGAGCCCACTTAGGTGATCCTTGAGTAACCATCAGTACCTTACTCTACCAAGTCACTAACTACTAGTACCTTGCTATTAGTGAGCAACAAATTTGTGATGGTTAGTGTGTCATATCCATATAAATCCATAAAAAGAGTCATAATAGACATGTGATGGGTGGTATTATAGCATTATTCTTCAAGCTGCAACCACTTGGGCCAAGCTATTTGATAGTTTGTTACAATTTCTTAAATATCCTTCAATCCACTTATTTACTATCTCCATCTATAAATCTATCAATAGGTGATAATTGATACTGGAAGTGAGCTTAAGACCAGTCAAACAAAACAACCCCTACCAAAATGAGCTAAGGAATCTATTATCCCTATCACTAACAATATTTTTAGGAAATCAACGTAGCCTAAATACTTCCCTAAAAAATTAAATCAGCCACCTAGCATGCTCTAAAGTCTTTAGGAATGGCAAAGGAGTGTGCATGCTTAGTTAATCTATCCACTACAACATAAATGCAATCCTTGCCATTTATTGCCATTTACCTTCAAAAAGCCTGTGATGAAATCCATGGATACACTTTCCCACTTCTGGTTGCGAATAGGCAATAGATGTAGCAAACCTACATGAAAAACATGTTCTACATTATTTTGCTAGTGAGTAGTGCACTTCTTGATATGTTTGAGAACATCTTCCTTAAGGCCCTTGCAAGAGAACCTTTATCTTATCTATCTATAAGTCTTGTAGAGCCCTAGGTGTCCAGCCATAGGTGCATCATTTAACGCATCCAAAATCTTCTTCTTCATTTTGGTTTTGAATATTAGGAAAATTATATCCTTGTATAGGATGAGACCATCTGCCACTAAATACCTGTCATCCTTCACACTATCATCTAAAATATTACTAGCAAATGTATTCTTAGCAAATTATATCATAATAGAAACCTTCCGATCAGCAAAAATTGACAAAAAAAAAATGATGAGGCTTAATAAAAGTTTGCCTATAAGTTTGCACACATAGAAAAACCATGTATCCAACCTCAAATGACCTCTCAACACGACATTAGTCTGCAAAAAATTTGTATTCATTTTGAGCCCGCTATAGTCGATCCTTGAGTGACCTCAAAAGATCTTCGTTGTGGAGTACCAAGTCACTAGCTACTAGTGCCCTTCCATTAGTGAATACCAGATATGTTAAGGTTAGTGTGTCATCTATATAAAGCCATAAAAAGAGTCACAAAAATGGAAATGTGATGAGTGGTATTATAGCAATATTCTCCAAGCTGCAACCACTTGGCCCATGTTGCTTGCTAGGCTGTGGCAGAGTTTCTCAACTATCCTTCAACCCACTTGCTCACCATCTCCATCTATCTATGGGTGATAACTGGTACTAAAAGTGAGCACTAACTCACGGCTTATTAATGTATTTTATATCCTCATCAGGAAAATAGGGATAGGGCCTGCGTAAGCTAAATTAATTAGAAGAGGACATAATTACAGCCTTCTTTTTTGAAAACAAATAATTGCTACTAGTACTTCTGGCTAAGATTTGACAATTGTATGAATTCTATATCAATTGATGCCCACTTTTTACAACAAAAGATTTGATACCATAAAAAGCATTTTTTAATTTTTTTATCTCCTGAATTTAACTCTTTTCCTAGGATTAATGATACGAACTACAATGCATATTTGTCAAGATAGTAGTTTAAAACTTTAACCCTTTTCAATGTTCTGCGACAGAAATAACATCCAAAATCTAGATTCCTTGCATGTGCATAAAAAAGCTTTTGAGAAAATACAATTAGTACACAAATGAACCTGTGTCATTTTCTAAAACCTGGTAAACACTGATTTATGAAGTTCTACATCAACTGTTCACAGCACCTGTTCACATAATGAGCCTATCCGACCCAAGGCAAGTCCTCCATCAGTTCTGGTGACAACAGCAGTTCCCACCTGCAGAAATCATTGTTCTGAAAGTCAGAACTCAGAAGCATGAGATAAATGAAATTTCTGTATATTTGAGGTTGACATTATTGTGACAGACATTAGTCTTGATATAGAATCTTACAACTACAGATATTTAAGAACGCTTCAACATGCAGATGCTAAGTAGAATTATCTCAGCTATTCATTAATATCTTTGGTCTATTCTCTGCACAGGGATTAAGCCAGAAAACAACTTGAGGAAGCAACTGTTTGTGAAGGAAGACAGAACTTTGATCAGCTATAAAGGATTTATTACAATCTCTTTTCTTTTCCATGGCTAGGATTTAACCAGTGTTTCTCCAAGTTTCAGGGATGCAGGGACAGGGTTTTGGTCATGGCAAACAAATTTCCAGATCTTGAGGGTGGCTATTACAACAATATAAGAAAATTCATATTTAAAATTTTAAAATACAAATTTATTAATAAATAGCTTAAAGCAAGTGAAAAGAAGCTGAATTATAAAAATTATAAACACTGTGCTGAATTTGCAATGGAATTCCAGTGATCCAATAATTCAAGTGAAAAGACAAGTTGTTTGATGCATAGAAGCACAAATCTGCAAAAAATCCCGATTAATCACGATTTTTAAAAAATCTGCAGGCTGGACGATTTTTCCCCCGATTTTTTGAAAAAATCGTTGACCTTTTGGTCAACGATTTCTTCCCATTTAAAACTGCAAAATCGCCAAAAAACCTGTTTAAAACCTGCAAAAAAACGCGAATAACATCACACTGATTTTCGCGCGAAAAAAAAAATCATGAGACCATAGCTTGTTGCTTACTATTATTCTTTGATGGAATTTTTCCAAGCATCCATAGCTTGTTCCAAAGCACCTGTTTTAGGATTTCAGCCATAGCAGCAAGGCAGTGAACTGTTTGAAAAAATGCCTCAAAGAAATGTGGTCTCATGGTGATGGAATGACATGATAAATTGCTATGGATTGTCATGGCATTCGATCACCATGAGACCACATTCTTTGAGGCATTTTTTCAAACAGTTCACTCTCTTGTCTATGCTATTGCTTACTATTATGCTTTGATATATTTTTTCCAAGCATCCATAGCTTGTTCGAAAAAATGCCTCAAAAAAATGTGGTCTCATGGTGATGGAATACCATGACAATCCATATAGTAGCAAGGCAGCAATATGGATTGTCATGGCATTCCATCACCACGTGACCACATTTCTTTGAGGCATTTTTTAAACAGTTCACTCTCTTGTCTATGCTATTGCTTACTATTATGCTTTGATATATTTTTTCCAAGCATCCATAGCTTGTTCGAAAGCACCCGTTTTAGGCTTTTAGCCATAGCAGGCAGTGAACTGTTTGATAAAATGCTTTGGTAGACATGTATGAAAAATGTGGTAGCATAGACAAGGAGCTTCATCATCGGGAGCTTCTGCCCTCTAGCACGTCATTTGCTACAATTGATTTTTTTGGAACTTTGTACTTAGTTTATAGGTTGACTTTGTACAAAGTCACAAACTATATTGTAATAGACATTTTGACAACTGTCACCATCTGATATTTATGCAGTTGTAGTATGTTTTGTGCAATGTAATCAGCGATATGAATATAACCAACAAAAATCTATTTTCTATAATTCATGGATTGAACTGTATTTTATTTGCTCTCAATCTGTATGCTATGGAAATGCCATTAAATTTTTTAAAAGCTATGTAGCCGTTTGCTGCTCGGTCGATCAGGTGCTTGGTCCTCGGTCCGTCCTCTCCATTCTTTTGGGCCGTTCGGGTTGAACAGGGCGAAGGCAGAGGCGAACCCCCCGAGCAAAACCGGGTCTGGAAAACAAAAAGCTTTTTTTTTTTTTTTGTTTCCTTCACTTTGACTTTGACCCACGCCCATGGGAACCCTAAAAGTGACCTCTAAAACATATTAAACACCTAAACTCCTCATTTTCATTCATTTGTTTTGCAAACAAGCATTTTCATTCCAAGAGGCTGAGTTCTTATTTTAACTTGTTGGATTGACAAAAGGAGTTGAATATTGATTGTTGAAGCTTCTACAACGATTGCATTGCCATTCCTACAGATTTGCAAGTGTTCATTGGCTGCTACAAAGATTGTTGAAGATTATTTTTGCAAAAAGGTATGTTTTTCTCATTTTTTTCTCATTTTTTCATTCTTTTTTTTTTGTTTTACAAACAGAAACTTTGTTTTGCATCTTTTTTTTTCTGTTCTTCTATGAATGTATACATTGTGCAAGATTCAAAAGAGCTAGGTTTTAATTTTTAAAAAATTATTATATTTTGTTTTCATTCAAATTTTGAATGTGTTGTTTGCAAAACAAATTGCCATAGGAATCACAATGTCAATGGGTTCTACCTCCGGCTCCATAGCTAAACCAAACCCAAAGTTCAAAACAAGTGCAAGTTCTCCTCTATGGCAGTATGTTGAAATGATAAGACAGCTTCCAGGTGGTGGTGGTTATGTTTGGAAATGCAGTGGGTGTGATGTTCAATATTCTAGTTCATACCATAGGGTGAAAGCACATTTGTGTGGCATAAGTGGAAAAGGCATCTCACCTTGCCCTGGAAAGAAAGATGCCCCTATTCAACCTGAGACAATTGCAAAATACATTATGGAGCAAGAACTAGCAGATCAACGGGAAGCCCAAAAAGGAAATCACCCTTTGTTAAATAAAAAATCAAAGGGAATGCAGCCCCCATCTAATCCCAATCCCAATATTGTGGTAGAAGACCACCCATTTATGGCCATTCCAAATCTTCAAGCTCAAAGTGCACAACCTTTTGCAAACAAGAGAGCAAAGGGACCTTTGGAAGTTGCATTTCAAAATGAGAGTAGAGCCCTTGCCGACCAATGTGTAGCAAGATGCATATATGCCAATGGACTATCTTTTAATGTTGTTCGTTCTCCATATTGGAAAGAGATGTTGAGAACGGTTAATGAAGCTCCAAAAGGGTACAAGGGCCCGGGTTATGAGAAGGTGCGTAGCACTTTATTGGAAAAGGAGGTTGAGTTGGTTGAAGATGCATTGAAGCCTATAAGAGATTCATGGGTTGAGACAGGTGTGTCCATTGTTTCAGATGGTTGGAAGGACTCAAAAAATCGGCCTTTGATCAATGTCATAGCGGTGTCCCCTAAAGGGGCAATGTTTTTGAAAGCCGTGGATTGTGAGGGGCAAGTAAAAGATGGGCAATTTATTGCTAATATTCTTATTGCAGCCATTGAGCAAGTGGGAGCCCGCAACGTTGTTCAAGTTGTAACGGACAACGCGAAGAATTGTAGAGCTGCAGGGTTGTTGGTTGAGGAAAGATATTCACATATCTTTTGGACACCTTGTGCGGTCCATTCACTCAATCTTATGCTGCAAAAGATTGGGAATAAAATTGAATGGATCAAACAATTGTATACTGAGGCTGAGGACATTCAGATGTTCGTCACCAACCACCACTTGTCTCAAGGGATCTTTAGAACATTTTCAAAATTGGAGCTATTGAAGGTAAGAGAAGTAATATTTACATTTGTCATTTTCTGATTTTCATAATTTGATTGTTCAATCTAATTTAAATTCTTCTTTAAAGTTTATTTTTAAATATTAATTATTTTTTTTAATTTGCAATAGGTTGCAGAAACCCGCTTTGCCTCTAATACAATCGTCTTGAGACGACTTGTGAAAGTTAGGCAAGCACTTTCTAGCATGGTAATTAGCACCAATTGGTCTATATGGAGGCAAAGCAGCACTGAAAGAGCAACAAGAATTAAGAGCATGATATTAGATGACTCATGGTGGGATCGTGTGGAGTATCTCCTTAGCTTCACCGAGCCCATTTTGAGTATGATTCGCTATACTGACATGGACAAGCCATGCATTGGACAAATATATGATGGTATAGACTCAATGCTTGAGAAGATCAAGTGCACCATAAATGCAAGAGAGCAAGACCCTGAAGAGACTTTCTTCAAACAAGTGCATACAATTGTTGAAGAAAGATGGAACAAAATGACAACTCCATTACACCTTCTTGCCTTTGCATTGACTCCAAAATACTACAGCTCTCAGGTTCTTTCACAACCAGGAAGGCTTCCTCCATATAGAGATTTAGAAGTGGTTGAAGGGTACAAGGCAGCATTTGTGAGACTCTTCCCTGATCGAGATTTGCGGAGTGTAGTCACGGATGAGTTCACTAATTTTGTGCACTCAAATCATCTAGATGTTGATGCCTCCCGTGATAGGTTCTTAAAGGATGTTCATTCTTGGTGGTACTTCCATGGACAATACTTCCAAAATTTGCAGCCCCTTGCAATCAAAATTTTATCACAAGTAAGTTTAATAAATTTTCATATTTTAGTTTTAAAAGTTTCATAATTCCATTTATAAATTTTTAATTGTTTACTTTGTCTTCATAGGTTGCTAGTTCATCCGCATCTGAGAGGAATTGGAGCACATATTCTTTCATCCACTCAGTAAAGCGCAATAAATTGCTGTCAAAAAAAGCGGAGAACTTAGTATATGTGCATTCCAACTTGCGTCTCCTTTCACACAAACAACCTAACTACAAGGAAGGGGAGACGAAGTTGTGGGATATAGTGCCAGAGGATACTGACTTGGATGCTTGCAGTTCCCAACATATTGCATATGAGGATGAGGATATCCAACAGGAGCATGGGCACATTAGTAGTGCTAGTGATGGTGCCATTGGCACTACTTGTGATTCATCTAGTCTTCCTACTTCATCTAATGTCAATGTTGACATTGATATGGATGATCTAGAGAATCCATATGATGATTAAAACTTTGAAAGTGTTGTAATATTGAACTTGAAGTTTGAACAATGAATATTTATCATGCATGTTTTAAATGACATTCAAGTTTATGGTGGTTTTGTTGTTTATATGATGTTATCAGTTATGTGATATTCTAATCCTAATTCATGCTTCTAGGCTGCATATATATATATATATATATATATATATATATATATATTTTACATATTTTGTAATTTGTACTAACGAACCCAAGACAAACCGAACCCACCCTCCAAAAAATTTTGCCGAACCGGCGAACCAAACCCGAACCCTAACCAGCTACTTAGTTAAAAAGTAGTTTCTGACTGTTTTTCTTCAATTTTTTGCCTTTTTTTGTAAATCTAATTTTTCCCCAATTTTTTCAAAAAATCCTGAACTTTTGGTTTGCCGATTTTTTCCCCAAACGATTAATGCTGCTATGACTTTGATGTTTTGAAGGGGAAAAAAAACAGCTGCTCATTCAGTCACAGACAAAATTAAAATTAAAAAATAAATATAAGTGAAATTCATTGTGATTGAACTAAGTTAAATCACAATGTGTTACTCAACTTATTGTTTACATTTATTTGTACAATGTGAACAAACAAAAATTTATTTATTTTAAAAAAAAAACTTGCAACAAACATGAAACATCACAAAGAAAATCTGAAAAAATGAATGGATTGAATCATTGACATACTTGATGATTCAGTGAATGATGGCTTGAACTCTTTCTTTCATTCTCTTTCTTCTTCTCTTTTCAGTTTTACACTTCTTGCTTGCAAAAGTAAATTGCAAAAATGCAAAATGCAAAAAGGGAAAATTATTAAATGCAAATGGGCTAGAGTTTTTGGATGTTTTAGGGTATATCTTTAGATTTAGGGCCCTTGGGGACCCCATAAAGGAATTAGGTCCCTTTTTTGGAGGAGGAAGGGGACATATTTTATGTGTTTTAAAAATGCATACAAAAAGGGGAACATCCCCCAAAAAAATTGAAAATTTGGGACAATGGCTTTAACTCTTTCTTTCATTCTCTTCCTTCTTCTCTTTCAGTTTTCCTCTTCTTGCTTGCAAAAGTAAATTGTAAAAATGCAAAATGCAGAAAGAGCAAAACATAAAACTAAATGGACTAGGGGTTTTGGATGTTTCAGGGTATATCTTTAGATTAGGTTCCCTTGTGGACCCCATAAAGGAATTAGGTCACTTTCTGGGGGTAGGAAGGGGACTTAATTTTATATGTTATAAAAATGCATACTAAATGGGGGACATCCTCAAGAAAATTTGAAAATTTGGGACAATGGGGGGATGTTCCATCCTTGTCCTGGCATCATTTAAACGTCCACAAACAGGGAGTGAGCCTATAGCCCCGGGGATGCATCCCTGGAGAATACTGGATCTAACTAAACTTGGAGGGGTTCCTAGCATATTAACAAATATAAAGTATAATCCTTCAGGTAGGGCTGGAACTCAACTATCCACGTTCAAACACGTGCAAATGAATACAAGTTGTCTCGGCAAGTAGTCACTACTTGCCAGAAGTCACAAGTACATAATCGACAGCACATTCGTTCAGTAGTCTATAAAGATGGGCAGCATTGCAGGAACCACATTTGAATTGATGGCACAAGGAAAATGTTTGAAGGTAGGTATGGTCATGTGCTCTCGCACATCTTTTCCTAAGCAGAAAGAAATAATGTATACATAGAAATTGTCCATTATTTTGGTCATGTTTTTGACATTGTACCCGTTTCTGCACAATATATATAAACCACCCAATGCCAAAAATCTTAAAAATACCCAACAACATTACACTACAAGGACCTTTGTGCATTTTGATGGATTGGAATGAATCTGTGCACTCAAGCTCCGTTAACCCTTGCTGAACACTATTTTCAAGAAAACATTTCAATTTGACCAGCATGTTACAAACTTGAGTTGGGCTGTGGTCTAGCAGAAGATGGGGCACTTACCGCAGCAATAGCCAAAGTTCAATGATTATCTCGATTCCTCAATTTTAAAGTGGTCTATGTGCTAATGCAGATTAGTGGAGACGAAATATGCAGTAAATCGGTTGGCTTCTTGGCCAAACGTAAAATATTGTACTACCACAAAGATTGTAAAGTACACAAGAGAGCAACACACTCTCCAATAATTCAAGGACTTGCTTACCTATCAAAAAAATACAATGGTCTAAAAAGCTCCATCAATTCATATGCCCCAAAGAATAGGATGTACAGTAATTTTTGCGAAACATGATAGTGCAGAATAATACACACCAAGAACTCTGCATCAATTCAGATGCCAGCCAGAGCAAGAGTTACACTATGTTTGCATAGGAAATGAGTTTTGATAATTTGGGCCGAGACAACAAAATAATAAAACTATAATTACAATCATTAACCAATTGATTATTCTAGTCCTAATGATTAATTTCGTCTTAACTGTAATTACAATCATATACCCAAATGATTATTTTGGTCTTAAACCTAATATTGAATTGGTGTATGTGTTAATACTGATAAGTGGAGTTGACTTTCTACGAATTGAAGATCTAATGTATTGAATATCTTCTCGGCTTAATGTGAAATATTCCACTAACACAAACAATGCGTGTACATAAAAGTGCGGTCCACTCCCTGGTAATTATTGGCCTTGTTTACCTATTAAAAACAGCAAGATAGTCCAAATCCTACATCAGTCCAGACGCCCAGAAGAAAAGAGGCTACTGTATTTTGCTGAATATAACAGTTCAAGCCAATAGATTCCAAAACTTCTGCATCAATTTAGATACCAGCTGAAAAGAAAAATACTGTAATTTTGTTCAAAATACAACTACATGGGAAGTGAGTTTTGATTCAAATTTTCTTGCAAACACAAAAAAGGGAAAACTAAAAACCAAATGACGGTTTTCGTCTTAAGTATGTTTACAATCGTTACCCAAATGATTATTTTTGTCTTAACTACAATTGCCACCACACCCCAATGATTGGTCTCAACAGGACTATACGGGAACAAATCTGACAGCACTATAGAGGAACAAATGGGATAAAAGTCTGATAAATTACAGACAGCTCAATACACCCACAATTGCCCCAATACTGAAGACATGCTAATAGCGTGATATCGAGAGGCCCTAAGAGCTACCTTGTAAAAAAAGAAGAGATGGAACGTTAATGTTTGTGCAATTTGAGTTCAAATTTAAAGAAAACGTTTAGTTTGCTTAAACATTTAGTTTACTTACCTTGATTATTACTCGCTTGGCATCTTTGACAAAGGCCCGAGACGGATCCATTGTCTGCAACCGGCAACCCGAAAAAAGAAAACAAAGAAAATGACTAAATCTCGTCAGTTCAGAGCTTTGAACAAGGACGTGAGACACTTGGACCAGGTCTCTCTATTTTCCCGTGGATTTACATTTTTTAAAACAGTAGTGGGCAGACGTCGCAAACAAGTAACGTGTATGATGATAAGGATGCTGACCAGTATGTCAAATTTAAAAGGTCATGTGGGAAAATAAAAATTAGTTACCTAAAAGGTAGTTACTTGGGATGGAAGAGTTCAAAGTTTCTATGTGCTTAATATTTTTAGAAAAATATGTTATTGTGTTAATTAAATGAATAAATTAGTTAAAATACTTAAAGTTTTTATTGGATATAAGAGCTTAAAGTGTTAAACAATTCTATGTTTTATTTATATATTGTTGTGTTAAATAAGTAATAAATTAGTAAAAACATTTAAAGGTTTTATTGGATTGAAGAGCTTAAAAATCGACATGTTGATTGTTAACACATTAGTGTTTGATATTTTTGGAAAGATAAACATGTCTCATTTATATATATTAGTGTTGTATAAGTGAAGAAACTAGTAAAAACACTTAAAGGTTATATTAGATTGAAGAGATTATCATCTTGACATGTTGTGGTCAATGTGTCAATTATTTACAACAAGGACTAGTGAATGGTCTATAGGTATATATAAATAGTATTGTTTCTCAAGTGGTGTACATTCATACTTTTTGAAGTCATTTTTTTGTTTGAAAGATTTTATATCAAACCCAAAGAATTGTTTAGCTACTCAATATGGGAGCACAAGCCTTAGGTTAATACCTCTTCGACTAAGAGCCAAGGACTAAGGGTATCTACTTCGCCAAAGTCACCTAGGGCACAATTTGGGCCTCATCCCTTAGGTGTTGGGGCCTGCACTCAATAAGACTTTATCCATGATGGGCTCATTCAAAACCATTCAACTTCACCAATAGGGCAAGAGCCCATTGAATTAAAGTCATTTTGTCCAATGCTTGGCTAATAAGATTATTTATACATGTGTTTATCACTCATCTAACATTACTTTTAGGTACTTTCACTAATTTATAACAATTTAATGGGTGCATTAATTTAACAAATTTTGATGAGTGTACTAAAAATAAGTGACTTTTAATATATAATTATTTATCAATATGGTGAATTATTTGAAAAGATAAAAAAAATACAATCAAAAAGAGTTTTGCAACCATAATGAATTGTTCTCACATAGCTCCAAGAGAAAATTATGCAAGCAAGTATTCAAAATCCATTATGTAAGAGAATATACAAATATACCATCAAAATGACACAAGATGTACCCTAGAAAACCTTCATGAGGAAAATACCTAGCCTACAAAAGTATCCACACTCAATATATTACCTCATGAACAAGTATTGCAATAAACTTTCAAAGTCTTCATGAATACCTCTAAAAAAATAAGTTTCATACTTGTATTCCATGTGAAGAAGAAAATGATAATCGTGTAATCACACATCCTTGTACATGCTTCCTTTCCTCACGTGTGCAACCTACAAGAAATACTCAATCTAGTTAACCTCAACAACTACTCATGTGCTTGTCTTTATATATACAAGCTTGCAAAAAACCATGAATGGTATTGCATAAATCATATGTCTAATATCATGAGCTTACAAAACTATTTCCCCCTCATTTATTTTTTGGTACTAAGTTTTTTCAATATTAAATATTTTTTTCCAAAGTGGAAGCTCGCATTAATATATGTATCACAATGTTACATACGACATATAAAGTGGCCCCAAGAATGTCTAACTCATGATGCACATTTCCCTAGATCACCTAGGTGCATCGCAAATAATCTTTTTTTTTTTTTACATTATAACATTATGCAAATTCAACATGTGCAAACAACAAAATTAAATCAAAAATATTTTAGGAGAGTTCTGACGAAGCGATTGTTTGCAGGCTCGAGCAAGTGAGGGGTTTTTCCTGCGTGCAATGGTGCATGTTGGCCTACGTGGTCGGGTAAGGTCATGGGTTGCCTACTTGGTCTATGCGGGAGAGGTGTGGGGTTGCAGTGGCCTCTTTCTATCTGGGTTGTCATTCCTTGGGATTTTCTCTCCATTTTTTCTCCTTTGTGTTGTATTTTGATTTGTTTTTGTGTGCTTTTTTGCAAGCTTTCAATTATGCAAGCAATATGGCCCATGCAGGGGGTCCAAGGGACCCCCATTCGATTTATTTTAAAGACGTTACCGTTGGTGGGGACTCTTCATCCTTTGGTCATTAGGATGCTATTAATTTCCTCTTGTATGCAGCAAAGGAGTTGAAGAATAATCAATCTCAGAGTTTTCAACCAAAACCCAATGGGTGTTTGAAGAGATGTAAAGATCGCCCAATGGCGGTGATCAACCCAAATGTAGTAGCTAAGGATGTGTTGTGTCTTTCTGAGCATGCACTAATCTGCAAAATTATGGGGGTCCGCATTTCCTTGCCATTTTTGGAGAATTGGATCCACAACAACTGAAATCCTGAAGGAGACTTGGAAATCATTTTGGGAGCTAATAGTTATTTCTTTGTGGTCTTCTCTCGAATTGCAAATCGCAATGTGGTTTTTGAACGGGGTGCGCTTCACAATCAGGTCAAACTTTTCATCAAACCATGGCATCTAGGTTTTGATCTAATGGAAGATATTTTGTCAAGGATCCCTATTTGGATTCATCTACCTCATCTTCCAATGGATTTTTGGTGCAAGGACATCTTGCATTCTATAGCAACGGTTCCAGGGAAGCCCTTGGGTCCCTCTCGTTCGACACTTGATTGAAGGGTAACCTCTTTTGCTCATTTGTGTGTGGAAATTAATTTAAATAACCTTTTACCTGAGTCTCTTGAAATTAGGCTAGGAGGTATGTGTTGGATTCAACAGGTGGATTATGAAGCCCTTCCTTTTTGCTATCGTACTTGCCATGAATATGGGCATTTGCAAAGGAATTGCCCCAAGTTGTGAGCTGAAATCCAACAACCTCTTTCAGGTGTGCATGCAAATAATTCTAAAGCAAAAGGCAAAGCACTGTTTAGAATGAGGAGCCCAATTCAAATGGGTTTGTACTTGTGAAATCTCGATTGAAAGCAAAAGCGCCAAATCGCCAAAACAAAGCCATGCTTAGAGAGACCTCTCATAACAGATTTGATGTTCTTGAAAAAATTGAAGAGTTCGATTCAATTGAACATGATCACAACTTTAGGACAGTTTTTTCAAAGATTGATTTTGTCAGCCAATACCCTCAATTCCCTACTCCAAAAGTTGACATGCAGGAAGAAGGAAAGATTTGTTTTCTCTTCATCCCTAATTGAGACGGGGACTTTTGGATATGAGAATCTGGTGTCTCTTGTGGATGATTTAGTTCCTAATCCCCTGGAAGAGTTTCCTTATGAGCACATGGGTGCTGACGAGTTAAATGAGTTGGAAACTAATTTTAGGCCCAAGGATGACGGTAAGAAGAAGAATGGGCCTCCTAGGCATCCACCAAAAGAGCTTAAAGAAAGTGACTAGTGATAAGATGGCTAAAGTAGGATGGAAGAAGGATTTGGAGAAGATGAAGATTATGGGAGAATCTTTGGTGGAATTTGGTGTTGTTAAGACATTAGATACCCACTTTTCTTTCTCTCGTAAATGATTGTGATATCCTAGAATGCTAGGGGTTTAAGTAGCATCCCTAGACAAAAGGCCACTCGTGATTTAGTTCATGGTCATAAACCATATATTATCTTCATTTAGGAGACCAAGATTTTTGTTCAAGAGGTGATGAAGATTGTACCCAAAATTTGGAGGAGAGGTTATTGCCAATGTGTTGGATCTCAAGGTTTTGCTGGAGGTGTGTCATGTATTTAGGACCCCTGCAGGATCTCGCCTCTTTGGTGGATGGCTAGAAGGAATTCCCATTCTCTATTAGCATCTTGTTTTGATTCAGGCATGGTGATTTTGCTCACCAATGTGCATGTGCCTAACAATTTCCTTGGTACAAGACTCTGCTCTTGTCTCACATTAGATTTATTCACTCTCTTGCTCCTTCTTGCCCTTGGATTTTTACAAGAGACTTTGATTCTATATACACCTTAGAGGAAAATCAGGGGGAGTTAGTTGTTTGGGGCCTTCTTATTCCTTGCTTCAGAACAACATCAAGTTTCTTAATTTAGTGGATGTTCAGCCCATCAATGGGACCTTTACCTGGCATAATTGAAGATGTGGGGTGGGTTCTATTTCTGAGAGGCTAGATAGGTTTCTTTTCTCTGTTGAATGGATTGGTAATAACTGGACTTCTTCCTCTGAGATTATGGGGTGGAAGGGGTTAGATCATTAGTTGATTAAGTTCTCCTTCTCTCGGTTCTCCATGGTTAAGCAACCCCCTTTAAATTTCAACTAATGTGGATCATGGATCATAGATTGGACCAACTTCTGGATTAATGGAAGGTTGAAGGGAGGCTTGTCTTTGGTACTGAAATGTTAGATCTTTCTTCAAGAGGCTCCAATTTGTCAAATTCAAGCTTAAAAAATGGAATAAAACAAGTTTTGGTAACCTCTTTCATAGGCAAAAACACATTCAGGATCAGTTAAATAACATCATGTTCAAAATCAAGGAAGAGGGGATGATAGTGGGATTGCTTCAAGAAGATAGCAAATGCTCTAGAGAGCTTACAAAATGGGAGCTATGGGAGGAGTTTTTTGGAAACAAAAATCTAGATTGATTGGCTCCAAGAAGGCGACATGAATACTGCATTTTTCATAATTCAATAAAGGCGCATATAGGTGGGAATATTATTACCTCTCGCATGTCGACCCCAAGGGAGTAGTTAAACTTGCATCAAGCTATTACAAAGGAGGTGGTATGTTTCTTTTCTTCTCTTCTCAAAGAATAGTCCTCTTGCCTTGGAGGAGAATTTGGTTTTGGCTTGTATCCCCCTTTTGGTCTCAATGGAGATGAATAACTTCCTTTGGTGAAACTTGACGATATTATCTTCCATCTATGAAGAAAGGTAAGGCCCCTGGCCTTGATGGTTTTCCCATAGAGTTATTTCAAGAATTTTGGGATACCATAAGGTGGATTTGTTGGAGGTGGTTTGGGAGTCTTATACTAACAAGCAGATGCTCAAGGCTATAAATTCTACCTTCATTGCTTTAATTCATAAGAAAGAGGGTACTTATTCCTTAGACTCTTTTCAGCCTATTCGTTGTGCATTGTGACCTACAAGATTATCACTAAGTTGATTGCTGAAAGATTGAAGAGGTGTTTGAATCCCTTGATTTCTCTAGAATAGGGTGGTTTTGTCAAGTGTAGGAAAATTGTGGATGGTATAGTGGTGGCAGTTGAAGTTATTCATTTCATGCCCTCTTCCAAAGAAAAATTCATGTTCATTAAATTGGATATGTCTAAAGCCTATGACATAGTCAAGTGGTCTTTCCTTCAACATCTTCTTTTGGATTTTGGTTTCCACACAAAGCAAGTCTCATGGGTTATGAGTTGTGTGACCATGTCTTCCTTCTATGTTCTTGTCAATGGCTCCCCCTCACCTACCTTTTATGCAGGTCAGGGACTCAAGCAAGGGGACTCTATTTCCCCTTATCTATTTATTTTGATGGTTGAAGGTTTTGGGAGGCTATTGAAATAGTATAGGGATAGAGGATCTATTCATGGGTGGCGTTGGGCGCAAGGTTTGGAAGCACATACTCATCTCTAGTTTGTTGATGATACTACTCTCATGGGTGTTGCTAGGATTGAGGAGGTAGTTAACTTCAGGAAGGCTTTGGATGTTTATCTAGTTGTGTCTGGCCAATAGATCAATGAGGGTAAGTCTCAAATCCTTTTCTTCAATACTCCCACTTTGATCCAATGCAAAATAGCCAACATTCTTCATTTTCATATTGGTAATCTTCCCTTGGAGTATTTAGGGATCCCCATCTATGTTGGCACCTTGAAGAGGAATGACTAGTAGAAGATCTTGGACAATTTTTTTTCTAAGGTCAACCACTGGACCTTTAGGTGGTTATCTTTGGCTAGCAAGGTGACTCTTGTATCTTCTATCCTCCAGGCTCTTCCTCTGTACAGGTTCATGGCATTATTTGCTCCCAAGAGTGTGCTCAAGGAGCTTGACTCCCTCGCCATAAAATTTGTATGGGCAGGGAATCTTGAAAGTCATAAATGGAGTTTGTTGAGTTGGGACTAGGTTTGCAGACCAAAGGAGAATGGTGGCCTTGGGCTTAGGCAATTGAAGCAAAATAGTCTTGATTTGGTTGTAAAACTTTATTGGATGTGGTGTAAATATCCAAGGCAGCCATGGGCACATATTCTAAACTACAAATACTTAAGAGGGGTGGCTAATGATGATATTCCTCTAATGGATTTTTCTAGTAAAGGTTTTATGATTTGGAATACTATTAAGAGGGTTTCAACCCTCATCAAGGAGGGCCTTTTCTAGATCATTCAAAAAGGGGAACAAGATCTTTTTTGGATTAATTCTTGTTCTTGAGATGGTCACCCTCCAATTTTATCTTCTTTCCCTCATCTTTGACCTTTATGTGAGATTTTTGTGGTTGTTGGGTGGTCCAAGGTGAGTAATTTCAAATGCTCTTCTTATTTGGGAGGCACTAGAGTTTATCAATGGTGAAATCCTGATAGTTGGCTAGTTGGTGGTTCTCAATAAGAGTGAAGTATTTTGGCATCTATTTTTGTTGAGAGGCCTTGTTGTTCTTTAGAGGATGGTGATTTTCTGGCTTGTGGAAATGAATCCAAGGGTATCTATTTTTTTTCTCAATGGTATGTTGCTTTGGTGTCCCACCATGTTGAGGTGAGAGTTTATCCTTGGTGGAAATGTATCCTGAACAAGGTTGGGTGGCCCAAGTGTACTATGTTCTTATGGTTGTTGAGTCATAACAATGCCTCGCCTGGGAGAACATCAGGTAACAAGGTTTTTGTGGGCCATCTCCCTATTTTTTATGTGGATAAGGTGAAGAATGTATGTCTCACTTATTTTTCAATGTACTTTTACTATGGAAATTGGGAGACTTTGGTCAAAGATTTGTAGAAGACAGTTTAGGTTTGATTTATCTTTGCAAGACTTTTGGGAGAACTTGGGACATCCTCCAACATCTGCATCATGTTTGGTGGTTTCTTGGGAGTTGGGACCTTCCATTATTATCTGGTAGATTTGACTGGAGAGGAATCGACACATTTTTCTTGAGTGTCATCAAATGGATTTGCACGTCTGGTACAAGGTGCAAAGTATTTTGAAAGACACTATCTCATCTAAATTCAACTTGGGGGAGTCAATGTCATCATTAGACATGCAGATAGCTTCTAGCCTCGGGCTTTCTTCTTCCCTAGGCCCCCAGGGGACTAGGGGAAGCAAGTTAAAACCTTTTCAGAAAGTGAATAGAGTGGGAAGGTGGTGTCCTCCTTTTGAAGGTACTCTTAAGATTAACATCGATGGTTCTACTTGGGGAAATCTTGGAGATGTTGGGATCAAAGGAGTGGTTCATGATAATAGTGGAGCTATATAATTCTTCTTCTCCATTCATATGGGTGTGCAATCTAACAATCAAATGGAGGCTTGTGCTATTCTTAAGACTCAGGAGAGAGCCTATGAGTTTGGTTGGAGGAATGTGATTTGTGAGGTAGATTTTATGATTTTGGTCTCTCTTCTTAATAAGAGATATTTTCAAGACTCTCTGTGTATATTGGTTTTAATTGTGAAGCAAATTCTTCATCTTGATTTAAACTTTGAAACCATCTCATTTGTTCACATTCCCAAGGAATGGAACATGGTTGCAAATTGCCTTGTTAAATGGGCCTTTGATGGTCAGGGGCATGGAATGTGGCTAAATGGAGATAGTTGGACCTAGATAAAAGCAACATTTTGTCTAGATATCTTCATGAGGATCAAAAGGTGTAGCCTTGTGTTAAGCTTGAATGGTATCTTTTGGATTGGGTTGGTTTATTGCTCATCTTTGTATGGTTTTGTTTTGGAGTTGGGGGGCAACATGTCTTTTAATGACTTTGGTCATAAGGGCCTCTTATTGTACTTGGTTTCTCTTTCTTGAATAAAAATTTTTCACCCCTTTTTAAAAAAAAAAATGCAAATTGAGCAACACACATGTTCCCAACAATTATAATTCTCAACCACCATAATTATTTTTTAAATTTATAAAGCAATATACCTTTATAGTAGCACTAATATTTTTTGAAATATTTGATGCATTATTTTTTTATGTTATACTGACATATAATTGCAATATCTTATGTATAATACACAAGAAAATATTACAAAAAGGTTAACCAAGACATTCAAAAAATAAGTATAATTAAAATAATAATTTAATTTAAGTTTCAGGACCACTACATCACTTCAATAACACAATATTGATTTATCACACATAAAATATAATGCATTGGATGTTTCGAGCAAGGTTCAACTTAAAAAAGAGGACTACAATCAATTAACTTCATTTTTCTTGTTGTTAACATTAGTTGCATTTTAAATAGTCTAGAGTATTGTTCAAATGAGAATGATGGTGATATTCTTAATGAATCGAGAGATTTATCTTGAGAGATCTTAGTGAACATCATTCCTACCCTCTCTACATTGCCATCTATTGCAACTCTTTTTAATGTTAGCCCTTATTATCTATGTATGGTTAAATCCCATATAATTTTAATAGGGATTTGTGTATGATTTCCCCTTGGAATAGTGCAAAAGGGATGAACCTTAGGTTATTAATGCCTCATGAAACACTATTCTTCATCACACAATTAGAAGTCTAATAGTTGAGTAGCTCAATCATAAAACATATTTGTTATAGTACCAAGAGCCTCATTAACAAATCCAACATCATTCACAATTTACACTCCAACATTATATGTTTACTAACACAATAGTACTATAATATATAAATGATTATCATTAGTATCATATGATTTTGTACACTTGGCATATGTAGGTACAATATAGTTAACTAGCATGGTCAATGACTTTGACATTCTCTCATTCTCGAGGATGACCATAATATTTGTTGCATAGAAATGCACAAGTTCGTCAAATATTAAACATTTTTTAATTTTCAATAAAATGATCATTCGACCAATGAATACTTGTTAGTCCTCATATCTTGCAGATGTATTCCTCAAGTCTACTAACATTTATTTGAATCTAACTTGTTCTATATCATGTCCTTGTTGATGAAAAATTATCTCTAAGGTCACAATTTCCTAGAATGTAGCCTACAATACTTTATCTTAAGTGTTTTATGTAAACACATTAAATACAAATATTGCATATAAAAAATTATATACACAGATGACACTCTACTCGATGATCTACATTTACACCAACCAATAGTTATAATGTATATTTAAAATATGAGGGATGCCTCCTTATAATTATGTCTCTCTCAAGTGGTAATTGGGCGAGATCATCGATAAGCATAATAGACTTTCCAGCAAAATATTTTACGTCATGTGATGGAAACATATACATTTCAAATGTCTATTAATACTAAGAAATAACTTGAGCCCTATAAAACTCATTTCATCTATGAGTACTTATCAAATATTCTTCAACTCTTCTTGGAGTGCAACTTTGACCACTCAAAGGCCACACATTCTTGATAAAAATATTCAAGCATATATGATGCCATGATATGTATGTTGAAAGTTGTACGTTAATGCTATTAGTGCAAAGAGAAATAAGGGAATTTTTCCACCAATTGAATTAGTATCTATTACATGCTTGATACAATTAATTAAGTAGGTTTTCCCTACTCTAATAGTTCTATTGATAATCATCTTAATAACTCTACCATTTCCATACAATTCAAAATGTCCCATGATGATGTCAAATGTTTAACATTTTTTCATTCAAATTAAATATAGGAGTTAATGGATGTTGAAACGAGCATTGATCATAAATTTCCTATTTAGCTTGTCCTTATGAACCACGTTATATTTTCTTACAAAATATTTGGCAATCCATACATATTCCAAGCATATTCTATTCCAAACTCACATCAATCAAAAAGATTAATATTTTATACTTTTTCATCTCGTTAAAAGAACCATCCTAGACAAAATTTCTCACTCCATTTTTTATTATCATCAACAACACAATTTTCAAAGCCTACATCATAATCTTTAGTAGTTTATAAAAAAAATAGGTGTATGGTCTACATGTCACATGCATTATATATTCTAATATATTCTACCAATTTCAAACAAGGACTTTTCAATAAATCCCATTGTTAACCATAATGTCATAAAATGGTTTATACAACAATAACTTACTCTAACAAAAATCATATTTAAGTGAGACATTTTCTTGAATCCAAAGATATATGAGCCAAACTCTAACAATTGCTAATATATATTTTTATTTTTTATTGCTTGTGTTTATGACATGAAGATAATATCCAAAGTCTTGTGACTTCCACCATACAAAAATAATATAATTTCATAGGTGTTTCATATATGCATGTTGAAATTTGTTCTAGGTGAATCATAATTCTATTTCAATGTATGCAATGAAATATTTTTCATCCAACATTCAAAAAAAGAAATATGTAGTGTGTTGTAAAAGTGAGAGTTTTTGCAACATATGACACATTTTTTGTGCACCTATATCATGTTTATCAATCATTTCAATCAAGAATTTTCTATATGAACATAATGTAGAATCATCTAAACTACTTCTAGTATATGCCATAGCCAACATATCATGGTAACCCTTTGAGCTCTTTTTTACTTTCCAAACATACTTTTTATATATAATTTTAGAATGCATGGTTTAATAGTAATAAATGATAATCTATATTTACCCTCCATGTTAAAAAAACGTATTTAGATTATTAGCATTCACTATATCATCATTAGGTGATAGTAAATAATTCTTATGTCCATCCTTGCCAATAAACAATTTAGTTTCACTCTACATGTTAAGGAGTATTGTAAAAACAACTAATGATCTAACCCTTTTTTGCAAGCATGTGTCTGGACTACATTTGATATGATGTTCAACATGATTTAATAAATTTATGTAATCCACAAATACATCATAACCCAAAATTATAGGTGTATCTATCAAACATGAATCTTCTTCTATAGGTCATGACACATTAATATTCCTATCATGACTTGAAAGAGGATTCCATATTTTTATAAATTTCTCATTGAAATCATTCACTTTTACCAATTCACTTGGATTACTCAGATTCAATGTGTCTATGTTAGGTGCACCCTCTATCCATATTACTAAATTCTCATGCACTAAAGATTTATTTTGCCACTTTCTTCTCAAATAACACAATGAAATATTATTAAAGTTACACATTAAATATTGTAAATAAATAAGCATATCCTATTTATAATATACATATGAGCTAACTAATATAATACCTCACCCATAGGTCTTTTGCTTGGTAATGGTTGAAGAGGACTTCTCAATAAAAAGTTCTAAAATAGTGTTCGACGTACATAGTGACAGTGTGATATTTTCAATTAGGTTTTTCGCTCTCTGCCTATATGGGTCCCTTGAATCTATTAGGTGGTGAACCCACAATAGTGGGCTACATTTTTTTGCATGAAGAAAAATTAGAAATGCCCATCAAAAAAATTGAAAATGGCTTTGAATGAAGGGGATTCGTTTGAACATACATGACATCCACCCCCCCGCCCAGTGGCTTTCTAATAAACACCAACTTGTGCCATATAAGGGGTTCTAACGAACCCCCCTTTTTTATCTTTACCCCCCTTCGTCTGCAATTTTATGTAAATTGTTGGGTTTTGAGGCTCAAGTTGAGGATCAAAATGGAATCAACTTGGAAAACACAACTAGAGGATTATAGTCCTCGAAACGAGATCTCCATCAAGTATAGTTTTAATATATTTTGGATTTATTATACATTTTTTTAGTTTAATTAAACATGGGTTTTTCACCAAAAATCAAGTTATCTATTCTGTACATGTAAAAAAATAGTAGATTACCCAAAAAAAAATATGAAAAATATCTATGCTCTTGGTATTGTTGTCCTTGATCCAACCAAAAAAATTGAATTTCAATACATACAAAAGAAGTTATGCACTTTATAGTACACCTATGTCTGAATTATAATTAGTTTGATTTCAAACTTAACTAAGAAAAAATATTCAACAAAACACTATGAAACTAAATGCATGCTTTAGATATTGTAGTTAAAAATTTAAATTCGAAAAAAATAGAATTTTATCCTTCATAGAAAAAAAGTTATGTTCTTTATAGTACACATCACTCTTTAAAAATGGTATTTACTATTAAAAACTAGTTATCAAAGGAGAAGGAAAAAGAAATGCAATTTGATTCCAATTTTTTTTTAAATATATTATTTAGAATCTACAAAAAAATGTCAAAAGTCACTAGCTTGCATCATCTTCAAATTCCTCATGGTTTAGCTGCTATAAGTGTTTGAAAGTGAAGATTTAGTTCAAAATGTTCATTTCAATGTCAAATTTGGCCAAAAAGTGTAACCCACTATTGTGGGATCACCCTACTAGGGTTTGATTTAGAATCAGTAGATGGTCATAAAGGCACTTTATTTTAGCTACACTCAAATTTATAAGAAAAGGAAGGGCATTTTGTTTGTTTTTTCCTATCTAGTAATTCATGTTTGTATATGTGTCAATAATCCCTAGTCTCTCATAATTGAGATCCAAAATGCATTACTTGATTAGGTAGAACATCACAAATCAATTCTTGTAAGTTTTGTCATGAGATTGCTTATGTCATGGGTATACCATCTTTTGTATTCACTCTACAAATATTATTATTCTAGCCTAGATTCATTATCGTAACATGAAATTCAACAAAAATTTCCATAATCTAGGGTGGATTCCAAACATGCTATCATAATACCTCATGAGATGCAATGCATATTCATGTATTTAGATATTGTTGGTATGTGGCTACAATCATTCTACTTCACCAATTGGAAATAGATAAGGGAATGTCATGTAAAATAATTCTTATATGTTGTCAATTGGTGAAAATTCAATGTGGGGCGGATCAATTATAATTGGAATGCTATCATTATTATCCATAAATCTTCTCACTTATTCTATTACATTATGATGAGTCAAACTTCTTTTCGGTGACCAAAGTTATAGGTCCTAGATCCCTAAAGTCGTATCTTCTCCCAAGCATAGGAGTGTTGAGATTAGGAATAAAATCATAAACTTATGATCAAGTTGGGAAACTCTAGACCACATGCTGAGACAAGTAAAACCTCCTTCAAATTTTGGCTCTGCAAGACCAAGGGGCTTTCCTAAGGTGTGTTAGATAGAGCTATATGAACTAGACATTTACCTTACTACAAACATTACCCACTACATAATATACCCATATTCTAGTTGTCACTTAATATTTATGTGTTGGTTTGAACATTTAAAGTAATGCACCTTATCAAAAAGATAAAATGATTACTATGTGAAGTGTTTAAGGATATGGATATAACAAACCCTATTATTGTTATGCACTTTCAGGTATGGAAGCTAGAACAAACAAAATAAACATAAATTGAAAAGATGTTTAAATTGAGTTATTTGGATGTATTGGGATGAGGGGAGGCAGAGATAACGATAGATGGGTGCCTATATTTAATTGGGCAACAAAGTCGTTGATTCATAAAAAAAATGCAATGATTTAAACCATTATGTGACACTTTAATTAAGATATCACGGAAGACTATATCTTTCAAAATGCATAAGAAAACTAGGTTCTACGCATAGATTTGAAAAGATAATAGAATTTGCATAATATCAAATGAGTCTACTTAAAAATATATGGACAAACCTAAAACATTTCCTTTATTATCTAGAAAATATACCTCACAAAATCTTTACGAGGATTTTACGATTGTCTAATTGACCAACTAATAAAAGAGACATCAATAAATGAACACAATGCACATGGAGACACTGAATCGAGGTTTATTATACACTTTAAACTTATTCTTCTAAGTTTATCATAGATTCATTACAAATTTAGGATGAATACATATCATTACAATGCCAAATATACCTTTACCCAAAGTTAGAATTTGAAACCCTAAGGTTTGATGTGATTTCTTCCTTTGGTTTTCTCAATAACTTCCTTTTTATTTGCCATCCCCTTTTCTAATAAAAAACTTATATATGTGTGCCTTCCAACACCACTAAGCAATCTTAGGGGAAGAACCATTATTGTTTTTAATTGCATGAGTCACCCATGTTTCCTTGCATCATTCTCACATAGCCATATACATGAAACCATAACCTTTAACATCAACAACCACATGTCTTTGTACAATCATGTCTTGGAGGGGCCCACAAATAGCAAGAGACATATAAGAGTCTTCATTTGTTGAATTACATCTATTTTGAGACTATTAATGGTGTCAAGGGTAATGTATGGAGGTAGGAAGGGTTTTTGTTTGAATTAAAAATTTCTAATACTTCTCATGCCAAAGGGGGAGGAAGGTAAAAAAAATCCCAAGATCTTAAAATTAAAGGGAAAAGGGGGGGCTTGGAGGAAAGGCACGTTGAAATGTTGAGATAAGCGAGTCTAAAATCCTAAAATTGAAGGGAAATGGGGGTTTTGGAGGAAAAGCATGGCAAAATGCTGGGATGAGAAAGTCCAAAATATTGAACCTAACGGAAAGAGTTGTTTGGAGGAAAGGCGTGTTGGGATGCTAGGAAGACCAAGTTTGTGTTGATGGTGGTTTTAGCATAACCAAATTACTAAGTAACAATATAGGGTTAACAATGACATTGCCTCAATGTTTATGGCATGGCTGCTGCAAGTGAGGGAGGACATGGAGGTGGTAAGGTGGTTGATGAGATGCATGGTGAAGGCCCGTTGAAGAGAGGGGATGGAGAAGTACTTGGAATGGGTGGTAACTGGTTGGGGCCTAAGACCAGCAGTGGGGGTATGGACAGAGTTGACGTTGAGCTATAATGGCCCCTAAATTTCATTCATTGTGTGGAGCATGAGAGAAGATGTAGATGCTAAACTACAAATGGTATTAGGGAATGTTGTGATGCTTAAGGAGATCACTAGTGTCTTCCAGTTGTTGATGGAAACAAGAGTGCTAATGCTCCTGATGCCACCATACATGGAGGAGATGAGCTTAGAGAAAGGCGAGGATGTAGAGGAAGAATGAAGGGGTGGCATAATGGAGGTTCCAAAGTGTCGCTTCAATTTTTTAGCTTTGTAATGAACTATTAAATCCCAAGTTAATTTTTTTGTATTTGGGTATGGCCTCCTTAGTGCCATTTTGATATATTAAAAAAAAAGGCTAAATTTTATTCCATAATTTCTTTAATTTTACAATTTTTCATAATTTTATAAAAAAATTAATTAAGATTTTTTTTCTTTTAAAATATAAATAAAATTCTAACTTTTTATATTGAATCAAGCAAAAGAATAATTACAATAGAGAAGGCAACCAAATAACTGCAATAAGAACCAACAAAAATAACAATATACAACAACTCATAATATCCAAGAAAATGACTAAAACAAGAACAACTCCAAAGGAGCATAACCCCACTACAAAAGAGGAGAATCAAGTTTCAACATTCATTGTTGTTGTTTTGAACATAGAGTATAATTTTTATGGAGTTGTAACAACTGATATTTGATCATATCCAAATGATTGTTGATCTTCACATGTTCTTTGGGATCCCCTGTAGCTATAAGCACAAAAAACATTTTGAAAAATAATAGCAGAGTAAAACCCTAGCATTTTTGATTCCTAATGAACATTATGGTTTGAAATAAATAACCAAGCATCAACTTCTCCATATGTTAAGAGCAATAATCTACCTCATAGAATCAACAAAAATATTCTTATGAAGGCCTAAGCCCAAAATTTCTTCTTTCCAACATAAAACATGATAAAAAAAATAGTAGTGACATAATTAAAACAACATTCCACTTTCTTTTTTTTTAACTTTCTCGCTCTAGCTATTTTTTGAATTTTTGGCCCTTGCCTTGATTTGACTATTTCATGGGACTGACGGGAGGGGGGCCCAGGAAGGCTCCCCATTCCAAGAATGTTGTCTTCCTGTCTAGCGCTGAGCCTACGGTGGCAGCAGCCAGCCTTGCTGCTCCCCATATGACCTCCCCTCCTCGTACTTCTATCCTTTCCCCTAGGGAAAAGACTGAGGGTATTTCTGGAAAGTTGCCCATATATCCAACTTTTGAGCTTGACTCTTTCTTCTCTATGGAAGAACCAGTTTCCTACATGGACAAACTAGTGGGTTCTGACACACTAGCTTTGGGTAAAAGGTTGTTGGAATCTGCTTCCTGCTTTATGACTGGTTGGAGGTAGATTTCCTGAAGTTTTGATGCTAAAGGCGATGGAAAATCTCAAACTAGCGTTGGTTGGTAAGTTTTTGGCTTACAAGCCAAATATTGAATTGGTTCGTCAATGGGTTGCTTCCACTTGGAATCTTAAAGGCACCATCACCATAAATGCCATGCTAAGAGGTATCTTCCTTTTCTCTTTTTTGGTTTATGAAGATATGCTGAAGGTTTTAATAGGAGGTCCCTGGGATTTTGACTCTGGGTTTAAGAACTTTCTATCCCTCTACAAATGGAAATCGAGTTTTGATCCTTCGATTGACTTGGGTGCCTTGGCTCCAACTTGGGTTCGCCTTCCTAGGCTACCTCTGGATTATTGGGAGATGGGTATTTTGAAAGGTATAGCCAACTCCTTTGGTAGTCTTTTGGCTATTGACAAGATAACTCATGAGAGATCTAGACTGGTTTATGCCCGTATTTGTGTAAATGTGACTGTGAATACGGTCTTACCATCTTCAATCCTCCTTAAGTCAAAATTTGGTAACTAGACCCAACCTCTAGAATATGAAAATTCTAGTCTCTTCTTCCAGTTGTGCAAGAAGTTTGGTCACCTCATTGACTCTTGTGGGATCAAACCTATCGAGGGTTCCTCTACTAAGGAGAAAAATTTTTGTGGAGGAAACCTCTGCTAATGAACTTGCTTCAGTTGCTCAACCTTTTGCAACTCATGTCCCTACAGTTTTCATCCCCCAATAGAAGGATTACTCAGTCCTGGGCAGGGAGGTCATTTCGGCTATACCTCTTGTTGTTTCTAACGACTCGATTTGTCTAAACCTTAAGGTTTTCGCCCTTCTTTCCAATTTACCTACCCCTATTTTTTTGAAAATGGTGATGTTGGATATAGGGGATGAAGTGAATATTAGGGATGAACCTAAGGAGGTCTCCCTTGTGGTGGACAAATTGCAGGCACCCCTGGAGAAGGTTCAGGATTTAGGAGTGGGTGTTGACTTAGAAGGAGCTAGTGCATTTAGACACCAACTTGTCATTGGAGGATATGCATTTTTTGTCCCAAAAGGAGGTAGGAAACCCGAGTGACTCTTTGGTTTTGTTGGGCTTTCCTCCTCAACCTAGTGATAAAGAGGATGAGGATGATTGGTCTCTAGCACTAATTAAATCCAAAAGGAGAAAGAAGTAGGATGTTGGGGGGGAAATAAGGTGGGTAGACCTTCCCAAAAGGAGTCCAAAACTAAAGACACTGTTAGGGATGTGGTTGATGGAAAACAAAGAACCTTGGATTCGATTGTTGGGTCGAAGTCCAAAAAGAAGCAGCCCTAGCTATTTATCAAGGGTTTGGGTGGTGTTGTACCCTGTTTTTCTCTATGAAGTATCTCTCCTGGAATATAAGGGGCCTCAATAGCCCGTTTAAACAGTTTCTGGTTAAAACTTGTATCCTTGACAATAAAGTGGATGTTCTCCTCCTCCAAGAAACAAAGATGAAGAAAAAAACTTTTGATAAGGCTATTTTGAGCATTTGGCTTGTTGCGAATTATTTTGTTAGTGAGGCTGAAGGGGCTTCTAGAGGAATAGCTACTCTTTGGAATCCTTCTAAACTAAATGGAACTCTGTGCTCAGCTAGTAGGAAAGGTCCAATGGTTTCCCTTGAAGATTTGGCTTCCCAGGAGAAATGAAACTTAATAAATATCTATGCTCCCAACTTGAGCAGGGACAGATTTTTGCTTTGGGAACAGTTAAATGATGTTATTACCAATAGAAAAGATGATCATTGGATGCTTGGAGGGGATTTCAATTCCCCTCTCCTTCCTTTAAATAAGTTAGGGGGGTTGGATGACTATTTAGATAGTATGATGGAGCTACCTGAATTCCTAAACTCAATTGGTCTTATTGATATCCCTCTCCAAGGCTCTAAGTACACTTGGTCCAATAGAAGGAATGAAAACCATCTGATCCAAGTCAAGCTAGATAGGTTTTTGATCTTTGCCAATTGGAATATCTCCCAATTCCTCTCTCTTTCTGCTCTCCCAAGGTTTGGCTCTAATCATAATCCTTTGGTGCTTAAAATAAATGTGGATCACAATAGGGGACCTTTCTCGTTCAGATTTGAAATAATGTGGAGCCTTCACCTAAACTTTGTTGCTCTTGTTAAAAGTTGGTGGGAGGAACCTACAAGTGGCACCCCTATGTATTGCTTGGTGGAAAAGCTTAGTAGAATTAAGCACAGAGTGAAAGGGTGGAATAAGGTGACATTTGGTAATATCTTTGAGATAAAGAATACCTTGGGAAACAACTTAAAGGAAGTTCAGGATATTATGGAGGTTGGTTCGGTGGATGATGAGATATGTGCTAAGGAAAGAGACCTCAGATCTCAATGGTTTAAGATAAATAAAAAGGAGGAAATCTTTTGGAAACAAAAGTCTCAAGTTCAATGGTTAACTGAAGGGGATATGAATACTAAATTCTTCCATCAATCTACTTTGAAACACAAAAGCAGGAAGAAGATCAGATCACTTGTGAAAGAGGATGGCTCCATGGTATCCACTGAAAAAGAAATAGCTCGAGAAGCTGTAAACTTCTTCTCCTCTCACCATATGGCCCCGAGAACTATAAATTAGGTACATGATGATTTTCTTGAGGTGATCCCTAAAGTTATTTTTGATCTTGATTTAAAGAATATGACTAATGTTATTTCTATGGAAGAAGTTAAAAAGGTTGTGTTCTCTTTGGTATTTTTAAAGCCCCTGGCCCGGATGGGTTTCCTCTTGCCTTTTTCTAGACCTATTGGGATGTTGTCAAAAATAACCTTTTTAATGCTACTAGAGATTTCTTTAGGTCAGGCATGCTACTCAACCAACTAAATGCCACCTTTATATCCCTTATCCCCAAGAATGTTGATGCCTTTGCTATGAAGGATTATAGACCTATGAGCCTTTGCAATACGGTTTATAAAATCTTCTCTAAAATTCTTGTGTTAAGGCTCAAACCAGTGCTTGGAAAAATGATTGACCCAAACCAGAAAGGCTTTGTCCATGGAAGAAACATCCTTGATGCTGTCATCTCCACCCATGAAACTATCCACTCAATGGACCATTCAAAAAAGCCTAGGATGGCCTTCAAAATTGATATATCCAAGGCCTATGTTAGAGTCTCATGGTTGTTTCTCTTTATTGTTCTCAGGAAGTTTGGGATAGAAGGAAGATTCCTTAATATGATATTTGCTTGTGATACCTCCCCCATATGCTCTATTCTAGTAAATGGTGTCCCCCAAGGCTTTTTCTCTTGTGGTCGTGGTCTCAGGCAAGGCGATCCCCTCTCACCATACCTGTAGGAGTTTAGGTGAACTCCTCCAACCCCCTAGAATCACCTGCAAGACAAAAACTTCCACAAGAGAGAAATGGCAGAAATATCATGCTATTAAGATGCAAGGATGCCAAATTGATTATGACATGACATGATTACAAATGTACAAAATGCCTGAATAAATAGGCATGAAGGAAAACCTAATATGCATGAGATGTTGCCATGTGTCTTGATCTAACAACATGTGACAACATGTGATCCCTATCTAGATGATTATTAAATATTGAGATAAGTTCTAGAAGGACAATTCATCTTCTAGAAGGAATCTTATCCCACCAAACAAGGAAGGGAATATTATCCCATTTATTAAATGATTTATTGAAATCTAACCTATGACTAAATGATATATGACCTAAGTTAACTTATGCTAGTGTAATAATTAATTAATTACACCAACACCCCCCATAAGTGCAACTTAGGGAGGAAAATGCAATGATTATGCAAGATGATGATGATGGGTCCCGGCTACGAGGCCATGTTAGGTACCCATGTACATGAAGATGCAAAAAATCTCCCACAACTGGAGAAAAGGGGAAAACCCAGCAGGAACAAAACCCCTCTTCAAAAAGGAGATGAAAAAGAAAAAATGTGAGATAGGATGGGAAGGATGGAGGACTCCCAAATACCCCCCAAGTACACCATCTGTCACATGGATACAATATATTCACCCCCATAGGGAGGAGATAGAGATGCTTCCCATTCCGGATAGGAATTGAAGGAAGGATGTATGCTGATGATGATGTCTTTGAACTCTACACAAATGTCTCCTTGCCTGAAGATGAGGATGCCACAATCAATGGTGACAAACTAGGACGATGCAGAAACAGATGTTGATCAATATCCAAAGACAAAGATATAAATGCCCAATTTTTCTGAAATGAAAAATGGCCTTTGAAGCTCCCAGGTTGATGTATCTGATTTTGATGAATGGGCAAACGATCCTAGGGTTTCGAGGCCTTCTTAAGACAATGGCGAGCTCAGATTTGACTCTATCTGCTTTAGAAATCAGCTTGGTCCCCGAGTGGAAACAAGTAGCCTGTAATGGAAACCTTCAGCCTGCAAGAATCTCACACACCAACTTTCTTGATCGAGGGTTGATGTTTCACTAGACAAGCTTGAGATTATGGATGCACAGTCCTTGAAGCTGCAGTCTTCAATAGAGGACCTTTAAGCCATAAAAGATGATCAACCACAAAGAAAAGTGTTGCAATAATGGAATGCTGATGAAAGATTCTATTGATATGATAAAAAAGATATGATGGGTATTATGGAGACTTGATAGCCCCCCCTGAATGAAGTGTCCTAAAAACCATTGAAAATATGAAGCAAATCCAATGGTAGATGCTGAAGAAACCTCAAGTCCTGAATGAAATGCTAGGGAAGAAGTCTCAGAAATGAAATATCTGAATAGAGGAGTGATACCCCCTGAATAATGTCCTCCAAACCTATAGAAATAGCCAAATCAGTGATACCTGAAATAAAGCCATCCTATGATTGCAAGTCTGGAAAACCGAATATGTCCTGATAGATGATGATAGTGGAAGCTTCAATCAATGAATCTGGACAAGGAATCATTGAAGGTGAAGGGATACTAGTTGTCTTTGATGAAGAAGAAGGACTGAAAGGAACCTTGTCAACCTCTTCGAAAAAATCAAGGTAATCAACTTCATGCACAACAATAGCATTACGGGGTACTTGATTTGAAGAATGACATTTTGAATCTTGACCAATGAGGAATGGTGGAGTATCTGAATCTCCATAGATCTCCCAAAGCTTAGTCTAAAGAATGTGAGGACAATCACAATGATTAATAGCATTCAAAACATCAGAATCAACTTGCATTGAAATGATCTCCAAAACAGTATACCTGCTGCAACTCTAAGCAAGTGCATGAATTCCTTCACTTGGATGAGAAACTATACCAAACAGAGGAGGCAATAAATGGTGGCAAATCCCATATGGCCATTGTTGATAGTTACCCTTGTGCAACATAACCAAAGAAGGAGTATATGCAAGCCCCATAATGAAATTTCTCCAAAAAATACAAAGACATTGACCTTCAACAACAAATATAAGACTTCCAAAGATGATATGCAACTGAAGTGATGCTACCCAAATCAAAAAATGTTTTTCCAAGCTTCAGGATGTCTAGGTTATTGAACAAATGCACCAAACTGAAAAAATTAATGCAAAAGTACCTGAAGTTGAAACTGATCAAGGAATCTGGACTGATGAAAAAAGCTCTGAAATATCTCTCGAATGTTGCTAGAATTCCTGGGTTTCGGCAATCTGATACAAAGATATTGGCCGTTGAGTCCAAAGTGGAGGATTGACTTCAGCTAATTGTAGAATTTTCTATGAGAAAAATTTCACAGAATGGACGCCACCACTAGAGAGTAGACAAAATTCTCTTTCCAACGGTATCTTGATTGTCAATTTTCAATACCATGGCCAAAAGTTATGATTTTTTCAAAAAAATTGAATTTAGCTTGTAGGAAATAGGTTTTCTAGCAAAAAAAAAATTCTTGTGATTTGATTTATGCGAAACTTGTTCACAATGAGTGGACAAAAATAGAAACCCATAAATATTTTGAAGCTAAGAACAAAACCCATAAATATTTTTTTGATCCAACAAGCAGAAAATGAAAAATATTTTTAAAAACCTTCAGCCGGAGAAAAATGACGCGCGCTAATTTTTGTTCAGTGATTTTCTCCAGATCTGTACAAGATATCAAAAATCTACAAAAATACCCAGTTTATATTTCGACCCCGTCTACAAAACCCAAAAATCATTTTTCTTGGAACTGAGTGGAAGCTGGATTTCTGAAGCAAAAATAAAAAACGGCTTTAAAAAAGCTGTTTGCATCTAACAAAACTTTCATGCCAAGATTGATCTCTGATATCTGGAAAGAAGCTTGCAGCACTAAAGCTCTAATACCATGTAGGAGTTTAGGTGAACTCCTCAAACCCCCTAGAATCACCTGCAAGACAAAAACTTCCATAAGAGAGAAATGGCAGAAATATCATGCTATTAAGATGCAAGGATGCCAAATTGATTATGACATGATATGATTACAAATGTACAAAATGCTTGAATAAATAGGCATGAAGGAAAACCTAATATGCATGAGATGTTGTCATGTGTCTTGATCTAACATGTGACAACATGTGAACCCTATCTAGATGATTATTAAATATTGATATAAGTTTTAGAAGGACAACTCATCTTCTAGAAGGAATCTTATCCCACCAAATAAGGAAGGGAATATTATCCCATTTATTAAATGATTTATTGAAATCTAACCTAGGACTAAATGATATATGACCTAAGTTAACTTATGCTAGTGTAATAATTAATTAATTACACCAACAATACCTTTTCATAATTGTTGTTGAGGTCCTTGGAAGGAACATCCAAAAATTGGTGGACTCTAAAGCTCTAAAAGGTGTTAAAGTTGCCTCGTCTCTTTTTCCTGACTCCCACCAACAATTTGTTGATGATACTCTTATGTTTGGGGAAGCCTCGATGGAGGAAGTTGGGCTTTGGAAATAGGTTCTTAATGAATATGTTGTTGTTTCTGACTAGTTTATCAATTATGAAAAAAGCAAGATATACTTTTTTAATATTAACCAATTGGTTAAGGATAGAGTGGTGAAAATATTGGGATGTCAAGAAGCTTCCCTACCTGAGCCTACCTTGGGTTACCTTTGATTTCCAAGAAGTTGGAAAATAATTACCGGAATAAGTGGATTAAGAGAGTTCAAAACAAGTTGGCTCGATGGAAGGGGAAGCTTCTTAGCTTGGCATGGAAGATCCAATTGTTGAAAGCCTCCTTATAGATTTTCTACTTATCTCTCTTCAAAATTCTTGCCTTTATAGGGAAAAAAATAGAACAGATTCAAAGAAGATTCTTGTGGTCTAGAACTGAAGAAAAAAATAGACTGTCTCTGGTCAGTTGGGAAAAAGTGTGCTCTCCAAAAAGGGTGGGTGGTTTGCGGATAAGGAGAATTACCTTGCTAAATAAATCCCTAACTGCTAAAATTGGATGGAATCTCCTCGAAGGCTCTAAAGATTGGGTGAATATTTTCCACGCCAAGTACTTGAAGAACAGGAATCTAGGTTGTTTTATCTCTATGTCTGACCTACCTAGTGGTTTACTTTATGGAATCACCTTGTTAAAATAAAAAAATGTGTTGAAACTGGGGGTTAGAAAGAGAATTAGAAATGGTAAAAATATTGACTTTTGGAAGGACCCATGGATTGAGACTTCTACCTTGTCTTCAATTGATGAATTGAATCCTCTCAAACAAAGTCTAACGAAAATTTGTGGCAAAAAGGTTTTTAACTATGTTAACTGGGAGATGGATGAACCTAACTGGAAGGAGCTCAAAATTCTATTAAGGAGGGATAATTTAAGAGGTCAGAGACAAATCAATTGGGATCTAACCCTGTTAAGGCTTCACAATCTAATTGGGGAGGCTAAGTGGTTTGATAGAGAAAGGGAAGATGAATGGTTATGGAAGGGTAGGTCTTCGGGCTGTTTCTTGGTAAAACAGGCCTATGAGGAATTGGTTAAGCCATTGGTGGACATCAGAGATCATCTTTGGGAAAAGGTGTGGTTAAAGAACTTGGTTCCAAAAATTAACTGTTTTTGGTGGGTTGCTTCACACGAAAAAAATCTTACAATTGACAACCTGGTAAGAAGGGGATTCTAGTTGGTTAACAAATGCTCCCTTTGCAAGCAG
Organism: Sequoia sempervirens; assembly: GCA_007258455.2. Lineage (NCBI taxonomy): Eukaryota > Viridiplantae > Streptophyta > Pinopsida > Cupressales > Cupressaceae > Sequoia > Sequoia sempervirens. The sequence continues at coordinate 38,546 of VDFB02152261.1, forward strand.
GAAGAGGAGTCAATAATGCACATCTTCTTTCACTATCAATTCTCAAGAGAGGTTTGGTCCTTCTTCCTACCATTGCTATCCACTAATTGGGTGTTTCCTCACTTAATGAAGTTGTTTATAGAAAGCTGGTCATATTGCCCCTTTTCCCATAATGTTAGTGTTGATCTCTGGAACCAAGTTCCCCCCTTTCTTACCTGGCGAATATGGAAGGAAAGGAATAATAGGATATTTAGGGAAGTGGAGAGAAGAAGTTATGAGGTTTGCATGGTTATCAAAACACAGATTAGGGAAAATATGGAGGTAGGAAGATATAGTTTCTCCAAAGTTTGCCCTAACTACAAAGAGATGAGGATAAAGCAGATTTGGGGTATTAGCAAGAATATAACTAACTTCAATTGGACCAAGATGCTAACTAGAATGTATATAGTGTGGACCTCTCCTCAGAAAGATTAGATAAAGTGTAAGTTTGATGGGTGCTCCAAAGGCAACCTGAGGATATCAGGGGCATGGGGTTTGCTCAAAAACCACAAAGGGGAGTGCATAGTGAGCTTTAATGTTAACTTGGGTGTTTGATCCAATAACAAAACTAAGGCTATGGCTATTTTAGGGGGCTTCAAGACCCTTAAGGAGTACAACTTTAAAAATGTTATCCTAGAAGGAGACTCTAAGCTTATTGTGGATATTTTGAATGGAGTGGCTATGCCACCCTGGGAGCTAAAAAATATAATTGACAAGTGCCTGAACCTAAAGAGTTATTTCACCAATTGTAGGGTACAACATGCTTACAGAGAAGGCAACAAATCTGTTGATTGTGCTGCCAACGAGGCACTGAGGTGTATGGGGTGGACCCGTTGGATAAATAATAACATGATGAATTCTTTAAGAGATATGATTTTAAATAAAATTTGGAATATGATTACAATTTACAAAGATGAAGTGATGAAGTTGTGTGGGAAGCATGGGAGACCTTATGTTTTTAAAGGCTTGCAAATTAATGATGTTCTTGGGGGTATGATGTTGTATTTGATGATCTCATTCGGAGGTAAATTTAATAATTTTTTCCTTCCCGAGGTGATAAAGGATCACATGGAGATTTTTAAGTTTAGAAGGGATGCCAATTCTAAGCGTGTTGATATGCCTAATGTCAACCCTCCCTATAGTTGTAAAGATTTGCAAGGTATGAATATTAATGTGATGTTTATTACTTGTAATAAAAATGTTGAGATCGTGGCACCAGGAATTGTGTCGTTGACTTCCCCTAAAAGAAAATTTTGGATTCCTCATTTTTTATGGGTTAATTTTGTTACTTTGAGTAAAAGTGTTTTTTGCAACACGGGTAGAGAGCCGAAGAAGTGGGAGGTTATGAGGAATAGCTCATAGAAGCCAAAAACATTGTAGAGTGTTAAAATGGGCGGGCCGAGGAAGCACATAAAGCCTCCTAACTGCCAGGAACTTGAGTAGAATGTGGACTTGTGGAGGTTATTTTAAAACATGGGCATGGTTCCTTTCTTTGAAACTATGAAGGGCTATAATGAGAATCTAACAGCCAAGTTCACCAATTCGTGGAGGAAGGAAAGTGTTGCTATTAGAGCTGTCAAGTTCGAGGTGACAATGAGTTTATAGCGGAAGCAACTAGTTTACAAAATCAAGGAATAAAGGTGGCTAAGAAGAGTTGGCTGACTACCAGAAGTTTGTGGACAAGTTTTTGCATGACAGGGAGAATTTGAAACGTTTCCAAAATGGGTATGCGAGGTTAGAGCTCTCGCCTCCCTATGCTTTGGTTAGTTTATTTTTCATGAGGTATTTTACATTGGAAGGCAGATACATGTTCTTATATGCATGCCATTTCCCTTTGCTAAATCATATTAGGCATGGTGAAAGAATTAATTTACCCTTCTATTTATTATCTTCTCTGCAAATTAATATAGAGAAGGGTGCTAGTCCTCCCCTGCATCAAGGAATGATGCTAGATTTGTATAAGCACGTTCTTGCACTTAACCCTCGTGGTAACCCTTTGGTAGCTAGAAATGATAATCCTAACCGCTTTGATGGAGACAATGAGGAGCCCCCTATGGATGATATTCCTGCTGAGGTACCTAATCCTTGCACGCCTCCCTTAGTTGCTGCTAGGAGGGTGTTAATTCTTGCTAAGAGCCCTTCCCTTGCTGCAAATGTTTTGAACCCCTCAACCCTTGTGACTCAAAAAATTGTTGGTAAAGGTGTTATGGAGACTGAGCTTGTGAAGGCTACTCTAGAGAAGAGAAAACACTCTCCTCTTCTTTTGGACTTACCCAAGGCGAAGAAGATTAAAAATGATCTCAATCCTCATAATGAAGTCATTACTATTAGCAAAGAGGGTGTGCAAAATGAGGAGTTGAAAGAGAACATGCAGGGGCAAGGTAGTGGAGGAAGTGGTGGTCATAGGTCAATCGCCTAGCTATAGCTAATTCTAAGGACAAGAAAGGAAAACAAAAAATCACTATGTACAAAGAGGAAAACCTGGAAATTGAAGATTTTGAAGCCCAGGTGGATGAAGATTCTAAAGGGATGGACTTTGAGGATTCTACCTATGATATGGGGGAAGAGGAATCAAAAGAAGAAAAGGAAGATGAGGAGGAGGAGCAAACTGGGATAGAAGAGGATCAAAAGAATGATAATTTGACTGTTCAAGATGAAGGAAATACGAGCAATGAGATTAATACTGATGACTCTAGCATAGATTTTATGAAGAGTAGACTAACTTATTTGCAGGTTTAGGTGGATGATATGGAGAAATCCTTGGTTACTCTGATGAAGGTGACTAATAGGCTGATGCGAAGAGCGATGATGGGTGTTGTTTTTGGACAAACAAAAAAATCCAAAAAGTTGAAAAAACTAGGGAAGTATGATGAATTAAAGGTGTTGGACAATTCAGAGGGACCTAACTAGAGGGAGTACATCTCCCTCATTGGTGAATATGGGGACTTGTTGAAAAAATCCAAGTACTGGCTTTCTTTTGATGTTGTTTAATGACTGCTATCCACTTTTTGTCTTTTTGCTTCCAAATTTTGGACTATGATTTTATAATAGCCTTGTTATGGTTTATGACTACTTGGTATATGGTGGATTTGATCAATGGCCTGCGTAGTTTCAAGTATTCTAACATAAACTTCTTGTTTTTGATTAATTTTGGCTGGTCTATGGTTATGGTGATGAATTATGGCCTGCATGCCACCTTGGTTACTGTTTTATGATGCTAGCTGGTGGTGCTATTTCCCACCTTGTTTCGGTTCCTTTTTGTTTTTTTTGCTGTAACCATGGGATCAAGCCCCTTTCCCTGCTTATCTAATAAAAAACATTCCACTTTTTTTTTTGTCTATGCACACTCCTAAAAAATGCATTTCAAACTTTCATTGTGTTAAAAAATGTGCATTTATCTAGCTAAACCATCATACATTTGAAACAACTTAACATGTCACCCACATGTAGCTTGAAATGTAAAACCTTCCAAGACAAAATCTAAGCATTAACCTCAACATTAGACCATAAAATTTGAGCAGTTAAATTTTTCCAAGTAATTTCTTAGAATCTACATTTCCAATTTTGATTCAATCTAGGATTCAAAGGCAAAGTAGGCGAGAGACTCAAATAAACCTTTTTTAAATGAAAGTAGCCAAACCGATGATTAGACAATCACCACCAATCCTTGGAGAAATTACATTGTAATGGAGTGCAAAGCTTCATAACAAGGTTTATAGGAATCATAGATTTCATAAAAATGACAAACCCCTTAAATCTATTATTTAATCCAAAGTTGTTCTTAATACTTTTTTAGGTAGGCCACTCTAATGTATTGAAATCCCACAACTCCCTAAACTCTCAAAATCATTTATTGAATAAATAGTAATTGTCTTTGAAAGACCTTGATATTAGATCAATTTGTTCCACCAAATAGATATGGATCCAAAATTGAACTCAAGTTGTAGTGAATAAATTTTATAGTTCAAGAATTTAAACACTTGTGTCCAAGCCTTCCATATAGTCTGTAAAGGAAATGAAGCTTTAATATAAAAGAAAAGAGCCAACAAAATTTTATATAACCACCTGACATGTTGGCATTTATTTTTACTATGGCTTAGATAATACAATGATGCCTAGTTTTTCCAAGGCTCTTCTCTATTAATAGCTCTAGCTTTCCATTTCACTGCTAAGCTAACCCCTTGAATTTTGGGATCCAATAGGCCTAACCCACCTTTAGCTTTAGGTTGGATACAATGCAATTTTGAAGTATGCTTGAAACTAGCATTACCACTCCAGTAGACCATAAAAAGTGGCACAAACAATTTTAATAAGGTCATCGTAACCTTTTTTAGAAGGCATCCAACAAGAGGAGTAATACACATGCGATGCTAAAAATATGTGATTCACAACTTGAATCTTGCTAGTTAAAGATAAGAATTTATTTTCCCATGTGCAAAGTTTAGTTTTCACTTTATTAAGAAACCACTTTTACATGTCAAAAAGGGAAACACCCAACCCAAGGGCGATGCCTAGGTAACAAGAAATCTATCTATGTTTTTTTTTTCATTCTTGAGGAATCCAATGAGGAATTAGATCCACTTGTATCATGATAAATTTAGTTTTATGATGGGATAACTTAGAACCAAAAACATAATAAAGATTAAGGACATCTATATAATTAATAATATCCTCTTCAAAAATTGAAGAAAAAGCATGCTATTGTCAGTGGAATGAGATTTAATCACAACCACACTCTTGGGGATGGAAATATCCTTGATCTTGTTTATTTCATTATACTTTTGCAGTAGGTAACCAAGTACATCTGCAACAAGAACACAAAGAAAATGAGACAAAGGATAACCTTGCTTGATTGAGTGTTGTAAGGGGAATGTGTTTAACATATTTTTATTTATTATCAATTAAGAATTGACATCTTTAAAAAAAATTTGAACATGCTTACACAACTTGGGACCAAAATCCAACCATTCCAACATCTTGAGAATAAAGCTCCATCACATTCTATCATAAGCTTTATTGAAATCCAACTTGACAAGGAGAGCATTTTGACTTGATTGTTGAGCTCATTCTATAGATTTCCATGCAAGGATAAGATTACCAAGAATAAATCTCCTGCCAAGGAACCCTATTAGTTTTGGCCTAAAAATACCTTTTATCACTAGTTTAATCCTTGTAGCTATTTCTTTAGCAATAATTTTGTGAGAGGTATCAAGCAATGTAATAGAATGCCAACCATTTAGATAGTGCCTTCATTTTTCCCTTTTGGAGTGAGTTTGATAAGGCCCCTCTTAATATTCAACCCTAATGAACCTAGCTCCAAAACCTCCAAATATAACAAAAAAAGATCATCTTTAATATATTGCCACATAGTTCGATAAATTGAAAGTCCATTAATCCCAAGACTTTTATTAGTAGCCATAGCAAATACAACATGTTCTAAGCCTTCAATGGAAAGAGTATGATATAAAAATAGACTATAATTTGCATCCCATTTCATGGGGATATGATCTTTAATAATATCTTTCAAAATTGGTTGAATATCTTGTCAATGAAAATCTTGCTTAAAGAGCTTCTCATAATAATTTTGAAACAATTTTTTAATCTCTTCTAACTTTGTATGAACATGAACATTTTAATCTTAAATTGCTCCAATATACTTCTTCCTATGTTTATAGTTTAGAAAATAAAAAATAATGAAAAATAATAAAATAACAATGAAGTTATATAAAAAATTGTTTATTAAAAATTTTCATATTTTTTTAAAGTTTAAGTTTTGTTTAGAGGCCTTGCAACTTGTATAAAGGGCCACAATCTATATAAATAGACCATCGATATTTATATATACATACATATATCTATATATACATATGTATAGGTATCTAAGGGAATCAACAACCTAGCAACTTGAATCAACTTGGCTTGAACACCATTTGCATGAACACAACAATCAATAGGACGAGCCCCTATAACCCCCAAACCTTCACAGTAGGTCCCCACTCCATGTCGTTAAGGTAAGCTGGGTTTGAACTCGGGTGGGTGCATTGCCACACATATAGAGCGGGTAGCCACACCACTCGAGCTAAACCATGAGGGCTATATTTTTATATATTTTTTAGTTCTTAATATTTTTTTGATTTAAATTAATAAAATTTAATTTATAAACTATTAAGTTTAAAATATATTATTTATAAAAATTAAATCTTTTAAGCTATAAGATTGAAAATTTAAACTATTTTGCCAATATTGGCATGGTGTGATGGTTAAGTTGTTGTGTTGTTATTCTTGCCATCAAGGTTCAAACCCCATTGGGGTGCAATTGTTGAGAATTTATATTGGGGATGAGGTCTCTCGTTTGTGACCTTACCCGTTCATAGCTTCGGATCAAAAGCGTTACCCCTAAGGTTCAAACCCCATTGAGGATGTAATTGTTGAATGTTTAAATTGGAGATGAGGTCCCTTGTTTGTGACCTCACCGATTCATAGCTCTGGGTCAAAAGTATTTACCCCTTAATAATAAAAAAAAAAAAACTATTTAAGTTAACTAATATTTAACTATCAAATTTACTTTTATTTAAATTAACTAAAAATTAAAATTATATAAAATTTAAATTATCTAATCTAAAAAATCTAACTAAATTGAACTTTAATAAAATTGTGAAATTGAAATTGAGTTTTATTTAAAAAAATCGAAGATAATAAAATATAACTATAGTTAGTTTTTTTTTTTCAACTAAAAATTACAAAAATGTATACAATTGGATCAAATGAAAGCTAATGGATTCTTCATTCAATATTAACATTGATAAAATGACTTATCACTTTAAAACATATTAAATAATTAAAATTGAATCAAAACACACACACGTGTGTATTGACAACTCAACACTATATATATATCTAGGGGAATCAACAACCCACTATATATATATTTAACTATCAAATTTAATTTAATTTAATTTAATTAAAAATAAAAAAAATATGAATTTTAAATTATCTAATCTAAAAAAATCCAACTATTGAACTGTAATAAAATTGTGAAATTGAAGTTGATTTTTATTAAAAAAATTGAAGATAATAAAATATAACTATAGTTAGTTAAATTTTTTCAACTAAAAATTATACAATTTGATCAAATTAAAGCTAATGGATTCATCAATCAATTTCTACAACAATTATATTAGTATTGATAGAATGACTTACCTGAAATATGCTAATCCTTGTTGATGATGCCTAAATTCCTCTTTTGTTCTTGATTCTTCCTCAACGATTCCTTGTAGTCTCCTTACCAATTCATATTGTTTCTCTTTGTTTTCTTCTCTATTTATAATCTTTTCTAATGTTTTATTTTGATTATTTTATGATTAGTTTTTGTTTAAAACTTTGTTTTAAATTTTTTAAACAATTTTCAAGATAAATAAAAAATTAAAATATTAATTAAAAATTATTTTATTCCTTTATTTTCACTATTTAATTTTTAAAATATTTATAAGATAATTTGATTCAAGATACTTTCAACACTATTTTTGAAATAAAGATAATTATTTCATGAGAATAAAGCTAAAAAGAACAATCATTTTTTCCTTCTATTTAAATATTTATTCTCTATTTTTTTGAATTTTCAATATTTTGATTTATTTTTAATAAATTATCTATTTAATTTTAATTTATCATTATTTAATAATTTATCATTTCAAAAACTAATTTGTCATTTTCATCTAATTAATAAATACTTTTAAAATTAACTATTATAAAGCTTTTCAAAGTAGTGGAATGAAGGGGTCATAAGAAATGGACTCATTCTAAAACATCAATATTTATTTATTTCATACATTTGGGCATGAATGTGAAAAACAAATCTTGAGTTTAATTTTGCATTCCTAGTGAAGTCTTGATTGACTTTTAAAATTAACTATTATAAAGCTTTTCAAAGTAGTGGAATGAAGGGGTCATGAGAAATGGACTCATTCTAAAACATCAATATTTATTTATTTCATACATTTGGGCATGAATGTGAAAAAAAATTCTTGAGTTTAATTTTGCATTTCTGAGTGGAGTCTTGATTGGTAGTTGCAACTAGAGTTTTTTTTTTTTTCTCTCATGTTGAAAAGTGATAATTTATTGAAGATAATTATACAAAGGGAATTCGAAGAAGTTGTGAGGTTAGCTCTTCTATGATTAATTTTAGGTTGATTTCTTACTAAAGGATATTTGTTGGTTGGAAGGCTCAATGGGTGAAAGTTGCCATTTTTAGCATTCTATAGCACATAGTGTGCTTATTTTGTGATAAGTCGAACCTTCTATTCTGTTAATTTATTATTGTATATTTGAGGTGTATCCTAAAATATTATTTTATTAGTTTTTTATGTGGTTATGCCATCTAACTCTTTTCAAGATAATACAATTGTTTTTTTCCCTTATATCTTGTATCTTAAATGTTGGTGTAAGAGAGGTAATGTTGTTTTTAGTATATCTTTATTAAAAACTAGTGCAACACATTTTAGATGTGAAATTAAATAGTAATAAAATTTCAAGTGGTTTCATTAAGTTTTCATGAGAAAAGTTGTAGTATTTCACCAAAATATGGTCATTTAAAAAGGCTAGTTTTTGGTAGTTTTGGTTCCTAGTTTTCAACTAGCTAAAAAAATTGATAAAATTGGGCAGGAATAATTATTAGGCTGTTGTGAACATTAGAAATCATTTTTGTGAAGTCTTGATAAAGGGAGAAGGTTGCCATTGAATTGCTTTCCTATCCCTAGCCGCATCAACTTAGATAACATAGAGCGAGTCTTAAACTTGCCAAAACATAAGTTACATGTGACACCTAGTTCCACTCCGAGTAGGATGCATTAAATGCGTGGGTGTAATAAATAAATAATTAAATGAAAAAATTTGAATATTAGGATTGTAATGTGTATCACTTATCTCAACATTCTCTATGTAAATATGGTGTTATGGTTTGCATTTGTTATGCTCACTTCTTCATTGGTTCATTAATTTTATTGGTTTAATCACATGCTTTATTGGATTAAATCTCTTTTGTGATAATATTTTCATTGTGTCATTTACTTTGTTATCAACATTTTTCCCTAGACCCTTAATCTCATATCCCATGATCTATGGTTTCATATGTCATGGCATGCCCTTAGTATTACAAGGAACTTTTATTTTCTATTGAAAAGGAAAAAGAGATTAACAAAAAGTTAAGTAACTTGTAAGGTTCTCATACATATACAATAATTGAAGATTTTTAATAATAAAAGCAAAATTCCAGGAGATACATTCTATCCTACTTAAAGGGAAAGTTTTAGAGCATAATGGGTAGGGAATTTGGGGATCATATATTGTATGTACTAAATGGACACTAGCTCGTAAATAGTTAAAAACATCAAAGATTCCAATTATTTGAACCATTATAGTCCTGTAAACTTTGTAAAAAGAAGTATTGATTTCTTTTCTAGGTAAATTCAATATAAGAAACTATGTGCATATACTTTGATGAGCAACAACATACAAAATAAAAATTGTAGGGCTACCTATAGGAAGTTAGTTTCTATAAATGATGTCCCATACAAAAATAGAGCAATCACCATACGTTAGGCAATTTTTTAATTAGTTAAAAATAAATAAATATTGAGATTTTTTTATTGTGTTAACTTCACTCTATTGTTTGATTACACCTAGTGACCTTGAAAATAAATAATGGATGAGGTTGAATACATCACTGGATTGATATACATTTAAAAAAGAAGTGTTTCACAAAGTTCTTTATTTCATTATATGTTCTTATTCATACGCCCTTGTGATTAATGAATATATTTTGCATTCGTGTGGTTGTCTTGGTTTTTGCTTTCATCATAAAAGTATCTGATATGATCTAAATTAAGTGCTTTTGTTTTATTTGTGTAGATATAATGAAATAGTAAATCAATTTAGGGTTTGTAGCTTATGAAGAAAGTGGGCCATGAGATCTACTTTAGTAGATGACATGTTGTGAAAAGGGGACATGTTAGGTTGTTTCAGGACACCAAAAAAGGGGAGGGCATAAAAATTAAATAAATTATGAAGTCGTTGATGGAGAAAAATGAGTTCAGGGTATTTGAAAAATATAGGAAATGAAAGAACGACACAAATGTGTAGAGAAGAGTGGGATTTGTAGGCTTGATGGATACATTAAGGGCTAAAAGTAGTAAAAATAAAGGTGAAAGGGGAGAGAATAAAAGACATATAGGTAGGTTGGAAGAAATAAAAATTCTATGGAAATACGAAGGCGAGATTAGAACTTTGCTATTTATGATTATCATAGGTAGGTGTCACTAGCTACCCTTATAATGACATGGGTTGTGTCTTAACTTTTACATATCAACATTATGCACGTATGAAAGATAATGCATGTGACACACCATAAGAAATAAAAAGACCACTTAAATACAATGTTGATAGACAATGACTCACTAATCTATTGAAATAATCATAAAATGCTCCACCTATTTAATATAAAAAATGATTTATTATTATACTAATTGATACTATTAATTTATATAAACAATAAAGCTTATTTTAAAATTATTCTTGCTAAAACCTATTAATCTATTTTATATTAAAAAAATACACTTAATTATACATTAAAAAAAAATTACACTTATGACTATTGCCTACGTATTACACATCGCTAGTTTTATCTTGCCTAGAGGTGGATGCATCGACAAAATTGGTACATTCCACATATTTTGTATTCACAAAAGTCGAATACAAAAATGTTTAAACTAATTAAATTCTCGCAATCAACGTCCTCAATCTAACCTTGAACTAGGAAGAGAAATAAATTCTATTTTATTAGACATATCTGAAATTAAAGCATACCTGATTTCCTCCAATCAATTGTTAATGCTGACCATTCTCAATCAATCAATCAATCCTTCCGCGACTTGAATATTAAAAAACTCAAAACCTTCTGAATTTCCAAGAACGATTCATTTGTAAATGACTGGGAGAAAAAAAGATCTAGTTGTATAGTTGCTAAGTGTTTTAATGGAGGGAGGAGGTGCACCGATTCATCCATTTATAGCCCCCATTTCATTTCTGCTGGGTACATGGCGAGGAGAAGGTGAGGGAGGATTTCCAACAATTAATTCTTTCAAATACGGAGAAGAGATCAAGTTTACTCACTCTGGGAAGGTCTCTATTTCTCATGCCTTCCAATTTCATCCTATTTTAAATTTTCTGCAACTTCAAATTCAAGTTAATTGTCGAATAATGGCAGCATGATTGTTATTTAGTGTTTGGGTATTTTTATCACGTTCACGTTATTTTCAAATCTTAATTGAAGCTAGAAGTAGGACTGGTTTTGCTCAAATGCACGGAATAACTCACCATGTTTTTTTCTTCAGTAATATTAGGCGAGGTTTTTGGCAGCCTTTGAAATGGTTTTTGTCTGGACTACATTCTTAAGATTTCTTAGTATGGGATTTACTGAAATGTACCCAGCAAGCATTACACATGTCCTCTAGAGTTATGGGTCATGCTATTCAAGTGGGAGGATTTGAACCTGGCTCAGTCTATCTTAACAGTATCTCTGTTACCAAGTCGTTGGACCCTTAGATATGGGTTATATTCAATATTAGTACATCACAAACTCGTCACGTGTCTGCTAGAGTCATAGTTGGGCAGATTTGATCCTGGGGCATTATGATTGTTAGGCCTATGTTAGGATAATGCGTCATGCTTGAATGCACAACAGGCTCATTAAATCGCAACCTCACAAGTCCAGGTTTAAATTTGAGACTGTATGAAGATATTTATTTATTTTTATCATAGAAAACGGTATCAGATGAAATGTAAATTTTGGGTAGACTTTAAGAAAATGAGAAAGGTTTATAGGAAATTTATAATTTGTCATTGATGTTTCCATCGTCAACTATGAACTACCTTCTCATTTGAAGTGAAATGTTCCATAGATAACAATCATAAAAAAGTTATCTGGCAGACAGGTCTATCACCAAATTTAGCCTCTGCTCGCCATATGTTCACCTAAGTTGTGGATCACCTCCTTGTACAGGGAGAATTTGAACCCTAGTCTTTCTGTTGTGAGTATCTCCTGCCGTCATAATCGTTGGAATCATTAATCTACTTTCTTAAAATTTGTATATATGGGTTCTACTTTAGCGTACCTTATAATCATTAATCACAACCTCACCACAAGTTTGCTACAGTTATGGATTGTCTATTATAGTGAGGGCATTTGAACTTGGGTCGCTCATTGCCATAATTGTTGGACCCTTTAGACTAAATCATTAAGACAAATATGGGCTACACATGAATGTACTTCATAATCATTACAGCTTCTCCCTATTATAATCCTCGGACCTGTTAGATTACATTCTTAAAAAAATAGGGGGTACACTCAAATATCCCCGTAAGAATTGCACTACAACCTCACCTTTGCTAGAGTTATGAGGTGCCTTATTCTAGTGGAGGATTTGAACTTGGGCCACTGTCTTGCAAATATCCCTGACTACCAATACATGAATAACTTATTGTGTTTTAGTGTTTGTTTGGATCTGAAAGTTCAAAGCATCATCTCTCTTGGCAATTTACACCCACCAATATATGGATGAAGTTCACTATGTAAAAGATTAGTTCTAGCTCATACGCCTATTGTCAAGGTACTCCTCAAAACTGTTTTTCACTTGGCAGGTGCATTTTTGTTTGACTTTGTAATAGTGGAGCTCATAACTTCATATTCATTGATATGTGTCCTTAACCAAAAGACCAAGATCTTTAACTTCGTACTGGTGAGATGTTATATTGCCAAAGAATTTCTGCAACTATATCAATGTGAGCCAGGTTGTTCCATAAATTAGGCCTCTTAGTTGAGAACCATTTTGTGGGTTTTAGATACATGCATGTGTATTTGTGTAGATAGTCAAAACATAAAATGATTTTCAAAAGTAGAATTTATGGAGACTGTGGAATGTAATTACTTATTAGGTTATTTGAATTTATTTGAACTTTCTAAAATTATAGGGCCCTGCAACTTGGGATTTAGTTTTTACATGCAACTGAATAATTGGTACTAGATGGATTCATTTTGATGACGTACCTATACATTTCCATTTAGCAGCCTAAGTATGGTGGCACCCCTCAGACCTTGCCATCTTATTTAAGCGAGGTATGGTAATCATGTGGCCTTACATTTGCAAGCTTGTGGATTCATTGGCCACACCCCTTTGTCTACATTGGTCATGAATCTGGATCAGTATCAATTCCTTGTAGCGATCGTACACTGATTGTGAAAGCCTATTGTGTTAAATAAAGATGGAAGCAATCTGTGTTATTACTTTTGAATATGAATCGGTGTATATAGGCAACAAGAGTAGGACTGGAAATGAATTTAGAAACAAAGAGTAATGTTTAAATCCACATGAATACACAAGGTTTATAACTGTATAGTCAGAGACTTCAATAAAGAAGTCAGTGACAATGGATGTGAAAACAGAGATGGGAATGTTATAACTCTTGTGATACTGGACTGAACCCCATTGGTCTCCTATATTACATATCTTTACAAATATTCAACAAAGAGACCAAGAGGAGCCATTGTAGGAGAGATTCTATTCATCTTTTGCCATTTTTTGATTCTTAATGACACTGTCAAGGTTTAGCACCAAAGTGTTCTGTCACTGGCAAGGGCAGTGATGCTATGCTGTGCTGAGTGGATTGCTGCTATTGAGGCAATGAGGTCTGATGCTTACATTGACTGAAACTCAAGCTTCGATGGCTTTGTTTGCTAATTTGATGCAATTATATTTTGCAAGAGTTTTAGGCTACCAGTTGCAAAGACATGAGGAGCACAATCCAAGGTTAGAGGCAGAGATAATGTTTTCTAGTTCCCTACCACTGGTAGCCAACTTGGATGTATGAGTTATAGGGCCTAAAGTAGCAGGTTGGACTGATTTTAGACTGGTCATGGAAATCATTTTCAATATTGCTTTGGTGCAGTATGGTTAGGTGTAGAACTTTTCTTATTAATCTACATTTTAAGCTATATTTCTTTATCATTTTGTCTTTTCTATGGCATAATCTTGGCACAGGGGAGTGGAAATCAGAATGGGAAGTGAATCTTGGAGAGGGCCAAAAAGGGTTTTCAAGTTTCCCGTGCATTTTCAGAAAACACTGTTATTTCAATTTGTGAATGAATCTATGGTAACATTTAAACTAATGCCATGTGACGATGACTTCTTAGATTCTAGTTAATACTTGTGAAATATGAATATTTATTTGTGGATATTTTATAGTTTAAAATTTTAGATGTATAAAGAAAAGGAAAATCAGGAAACAAAAACTGCTGTACTTGAAGGAAAATAAGATTTGAACATCCACACTTTCATCTGTAACTTCTTTGATACATTAGTTGTGCACTTTCTTCATGGAGTTGAGGACATGACAACAGGAATTCATGTGTTGAAACTTTCTTGTTTTCCTCAGTTCATCATGTAGTAGCTTACAAATATATTAGTGATATATTTGGCCATGGAAAATTGCTATTAAAGATAAGGTCACAATTTTGTAGGTTTGGAAATGTGCTTGAACTATATATAGGGTTCTCATATTGAAGTTTTAAACATATCTTGTTATCCACAAAATTTTATGAATCACACGTTAAATTTACTTTTAGCTTGCTACACTTTTAGGGTTTTACTTTGTGTATATTTAGAAAATACAATGAAGGTTTTGGAATAATTTAGCTGACGTAGAAGATCTTTACTAGCTGTTTTAACATGTTTAATGTATTTTTTTATTCATTAGGATTGTTTTTAGATGTTCATAATAAGTTAATTCTTATAAATATACTTTTATTTTATATATTAATAGCCAGTGATTGCGTATACTCAAAAGACATGGAAACTGGCTTCTGGAGAACCAATGCATGCAGAGAGTGGTTATTGGAGACCCAAATTGGATGGATCCATAGAAGTTATTATTGCTCAAAGCACTGGCCTTGCAGAGGTTCAGGTATGTGCCAAGCAATGTTTCCTCTTAACTGCTCATTCTTAACTCCTGTCTATGATCATCTAGTGAGGTTAATGAGTAAAGTTGGAAACATACCCATGGTTGATCAGTAGCTAAAGGTGAGCTTTCATGTATTCATTGGTATACCAGGATGCTAAGACATGTATATTAAATTGTCAGATTTTCAATCTTGGAAATTCATTTTATTAAAATGATTTGATGGTTTTTGTGCTTAGACATATTTTTCATTGACATGTTGGTTAAGTCTACATTTTTTGGGGCCTTGAAGTTTAAAAGATACCCTGTTTTCATTTTATCCATTGACAGAAGACCTCTACCTCAACTGGATACAATCTCAGTGGTTTCCTGTCCTTGCATAATTTTGTTGGAATTCAATTAGGTTACTCTGGCTAAATATTATATTCTCCCAGTGAACCAAGCCCGTCTTGTTCTGTGCATGCTATTCTATGAAATATGGGAAAGAACCCACTCTTTCTCTCTCATTGGAGTCTGCTTTATACAAGTTATTTAGGTACATATTAAAATTACTAGCCACCTTGACACTGTTGCCAGGTGATTCTAATGCACATACACTTGAACATGTGTGCACACACACACAAATAAACGTTGAAAAATGTATCTTATTACTAGGTGGGTTGACCATTGAATTAACTATTCTCAGTTTTCTGACTTTGGTTTTCCAATGATTGAAACACCAAAATTACCATACAAGTTAGAAATTTAAGCTCTACTCCGAGAGTGCAAAGATTTTTAAAGGGAAGCACTTTGATCTCTGACCAGGTATTTTACATTGTAAATTTCCTGCTTTCCCAAAAGAATTTTCATCATTTTGAAGAAGGAACACGCAGTGTGATCTGAAATGTTGACATTAAAAAAATTCTACATGGTTGAATCTAGAAGTAGTATCAATCAAGAGGGATGATATTTAATGAAGAAAGGTAAATTTGAATGGCAGGGATTGTCATGTCCCCGAAAAATGTAACGCATTGAAATGCAAATAAATGAATAAAATAAATAAAATGCATATTAGCAATTTAATTATAATTATAATTACAATAGTAAATAAAGAAACAGACAAATAGTCATTCATCATGATAATATTATAATAATCCTGGTAATTACTATAAACTAATATAAACCAAATAATAATAAACAAATAAATCATTATAAATATAAACCTAAATATTATTATAAATAATATTATGATAGAAATCTAAATATTATTATACAATTATCATGTGCATAAATTAATAGTTACAAATCATGACAATACAATTATCAAATGAAATAAATTAATCTCTAGAACCTGGCCTAAATGTTTCATATCATTTACAATAATTGGGAAAGCATCAATTCCCAAATAAAAACATAAACAGCAACAAGCGGTCAACTCTCCTAAAACATAACAGCCAATATTAGTGATGAATCGGTTCCCACAAGGCAGCGATCACACAAGGGACATGTCCCTAGTCAAAAGGTGGATGAGACTCTTGGAGATTGACGTATAAAAAGGAAGAGACATCCAAGGCATCGCTGAAGGGATAGAGATAGGAGATGGTGGGCAAAGATAAGTAAAGGTGGCTGGGAATAAAGGAACTCTTGCAGATCATAAATATTAGAGAGGCAGCAGCGGTGAAAGGGAATAAGTATACATTTAACAGTAAGTTAAATATAATAATATAAAGACATAATTAAGTATCATTATGGTATATTCACAAATGATTCACATATCTACTTACCCATATATATATATGGGCTTACCCATATATATATATATGGGTAAGTAGATATGTGAATCATTTGTGAATATACCATAATGATACTTGCAGCAATTATTAAGCCTTATAAGTAATGATGACTCTTGAATATAAACATAAGTAGATTATGTATATTTATGAATTGTCCTCATCCTATGATCAATCTAGTATAAGGTTGAAGGAGACGAGTAAGGAATCAAAAAACGTGGAGAGATACAACAACTCAAGTGATGTACTCACTTAGCAATAATATTTAGCATATTTTGAATATAAGAAATTGATATTGCTAATCTAATTATTGGTGTAATGCTTTCTTTAGTGTTATCATGATGATAATGATGTTGATATTGACTTAAAGAATCAGTAATAAATGCAAATGTATTTGATTGCTAAAAGATTGTCTTCTAAGTGTTTGCCAACTTACTAGGAGGAAAGGTGTGAGGGAAGTGGCGCCTAAAAATCCCACTCAAGTCCGCCCCCAGAACCCAAGGCAGGGATGGGCCCTGGAGGGGTGGAAATACCACTCATAGTTCGCCCAGTCCCAAGGCATGGGTGGGCCATGGAGGGGTGGGGGTCCCACTCAAGATCCGCCACAACCATGGAGGGGTGGTAGGCTCGGGCCACTTATATGCTCCCCTGACAATCCCCAGTAGGTTAAGTGTCTTCTGAGGTGATGACATAGGTAGAGAAAGCAAGTACAAGTGTTTCCTCTAAGCACGCCACTCCGAGGGTGGAATTGTCTTGGTTTGGACGTTCCTGTTGCTCAGGGCCAAGGGGTGGGTTGTCTTGATTGGATGGTTGTGCTCTTGGGCTTAGACGGATAGCTTCGGTCGGATCTACACATGCCACTCCTCATATGTCTTCATTATTGCTTTATGATTATGCTTATATTTTGGATATCTAGATATTAATGCTAATAGATATATGTGTGTGGAAATGTTGTTAATACGGTGAATGCAGTTTTCAAACCAAGATTACTTTATTAAAAAGAACATTCATTTAGAAAGAAGAAACCCTAAACCTAATCAACAAGCAAATTCTAGGGCAAACCGTAAGGACTTTATATTGATGTAGATACATACTCGTTGCCACCGAGTACTTGACAAAATGGGCAGAGGCTCGGGCGTTGTCGGACAACAATGCACTTAGTACGATAAGATTTATCTATGAGCAAATAGTTACACGGTACATCCTAATACAAATCACTAGTGACAAAGGAGGACATTTCGTCAACTACGTCATTCGGTTGATGACGATGGAGTTTTAGATATTCCACAATCTATCAAGTCCGTACTACCTGAGAGCCAATAGTCAAGCTGAATCCACAAACAAAGTACCTGTCTCCATCATTTACAAGTCATGTGGTGTTGAAGAAGCTGACTAGGAGGAAAGGTTACTTGCGGTACTATGGGCGTATCGTACGACGTATAAGGTGATGACCGAGCACACACCGTTTCAGCTGGTGTATGGTCAAGAGGCAATAGTGCCAGCCAAGTACATGGTGTCGAGCCTGAGAATAGCTGTCGAGAATAGACAGGGAGATACAGAGAGTCTGAAGGAGCAATTGTTACAGCTCAACAAACTTGATGAACGAAGAATTTTGGCATAGTGGGCGACAAAGGGAATGCAAAAGAGACAAAAGCATTGGCATGAAAAACATCTCCGTCGAATGAGATTCCGACTGGGCCAATTTAGTTTTGAAATATAATGGTAGTAATGAGATCAAGTCGGGTAAGTTCAAAGTTAGGTGGCTTGGACCCTTTAAAATCAAGGAGGTTGGTGAGAATGGATCAATCAAGCTGGAGAACTTAAACGAGACTCTACTACCAGACTCCATTAATGGATCAAAACTAAAGCCGTTCTAGGAGAGAAGAGAAACAATTGTCATCAATATGGTCGGTTATGCAACTATAGAGGATTGGAGAATAAGCGAAAGCAAATCCAGAGAGGAAGAAGATTGGGGAATAGGAAGTCAATTCATACCAGAGGAGGATTGAACCGCACCAGGAGGTGAAAGGCTAGTCAAGGAGAGACTCGTCAAAAAGAAAGTGGAGGGCATTGTAGTGCCCTGTGTCCACAAGCACTCGACCAATACTTTGTTTGGAACACTTGCCCTCTAGAAAAGGATATCGGGTCACTAGAAGTACCATGCACCCTACAAAGGCAAACGGAGGGGTACTTGTCATATGAACTGGATGAAGAAGCATTAAAGGAAAAAGAGGAGAAAGCAGAGAGAGAAAGAAAAGAAAGAGCAGAACATACCGAAAGCAATGAAGATGTATGGGACAAAGATTGGAACAAATACTCGGAAAAAGAAGGACCATGCTTGAAACGGACAATGATGATGGAAGACATGTTTATTGGTGCCCAGTTAGACGGGCACTATGATGACTTAGCCAAATACGCCAAAGACAACAATCGAGAGCCCCCTACATTGGTGACCTCGTACGGATTGTGGCGGGTGATACCAAACCCAGTGGGCCCACCGATCGTAGACGAAGAAAACATTACTTGGTACTAGCAATACGATAGACGCTATGTGGACGGGTGTTACAAAGGTATGGGTCTTGCTTTGTTGGTAGACAAAATTTTTTATTTGGCATATCTAGGAATGTTCTGCGAAGAGGAATGCTACAAGAGGCCTCCCTTCTCATGTAAGTGGCGATATGCTGTAGAGGTAAAAATTAGAAAAAATGAGGAAATAAGAGGCTTGAAGAGAAAAATTGAAATGGAGGAAGAAAAAAGTAAAAAGTAAAAAGTAAAAAATAGAAAAAAGCAAAAAATTGAAATATTGGAGGAAAAATGAAAAAATGAGAAAAAATATTGGAAATAAATATATATTGAGAAAAATTAAAACAAGGCTCCAAAAAAAAAAAAAGGTTAATAAAGATTATTAAAGTCTGCAGCCAAGCACCGTACGACCAAAGTAGTAATCTCACCATACGGTCCAAGAAAGACACAGTACAACAACAAACAAGGAGTAACGAAGGACTGATCACACACACCGTACGGGGAAGAATACAAAGTGTCACGTACAACCCATATTCGGTATGACAAAAGCAAGAGGAGCACATCGTACGAGAAAGTGCTAGAGAGAACATGAGTCAAAGCATACGACAAGGTCTTAATCATACCGTACGACTTAGCATACTAACACCTTGCACCGTACGAAAGGCGTCTGGGTCAAATGTACGACAACAATTAAGCCCCTATACAGTACAAATAGGTTGGAGAGAGAGACGTAGGGCGGCAAGGTGGCACGAGGAAGGAATGAGTTAGTAATTACACTGTACGATGATCTATCCCATTCCATTACACCGTATGGAGGGTAGCAATTCAAATTGCCACAGTATGAGGAGTTTACATAGTACGACCAGCTTTGTGCAAGACTATACAACCAAGGCGTCTGTAGGTTTTCCTAAGGCAATTAGTATGACCAACAAGAATCAAAATCGTACCATCCATTGAGTCTTCACATCTATTGGAGTCTTTGCATTTATAGGAAAAACTATATGCAACTTTAGATTCAGGAAAAATGGATGCCAGTTCTAGCAGTAAGGGGAAGAAGCCAATGTATAGGCCGAAGATTGCAAGAGGGAAAGTAGGTAAAGGGAAAAATGACAACGTCACAACCGACTCTCTCACCTACGAATGCCTCATAGGAAGCGAGTGTAGAGCTTGGTGGCAAGAGAATGCTACCAACCACCCAATAAAGCAGGCACTGCAACACGCCCAAGTAGACAAAGCTGCACAATGCCCTTTCTTTAATTCAAGGGATTTTGAACCCTACCTAAAATCAATGGTAATAAACTACAACCAACATGCACACAAAAGTATTGTTGAATATATGGGGTTTTTAGTTCCTATTTCATTTTAGGCAAACAATTTCCGAAAGGGTTTTTGGAATACCAACATATGGAACAATAATAGAAAAATTGACAACAAAATGTGGCCAAAACAAAAAGAAATAATAATTAAAAGAATTTGAAGGCAAGACTTGACACAAAAAGAAAAAGACACAATCTGGAATGCAGGTGCCAGAGGGTTACAAAAACAGATGTTGGCCAATGCAGATTGGAAATGTCTAATGGATCTCATTAAATGTAGGTTGACAGGGTCCAACAAAGCTTCAAACATCGCAATTTGGATGTTTGATTACATGTTCGGGTTGAGTACAAGGGAGATATACAACTAGGCCCATTACTTGTTTGAGAGAATGAGGGAGTTTTTGGCATGCAAACATAAGGCGTTTTATATGACCCAACACACTATTGCATTGTTTTTGGATGCTATGTATACCCAAGTACTTGGCACTAAGTTGGGTAAATTCCAACTAGCCATTGATTATGATAGCTCGTGGTCGACTGTGTTTCGATGGACCACCCTGGATGCATAGGTAGCATTAGGTGAAGAAAATAAAAACAAGGAAAAGGAAGAGGAAGCAAAAAGAGGAAGAGAACAGTGATGAATACAAGTAGATAGCCATATTACACATATTACACGCAATCGATCTAGATTGTATCCATAGAGGTGGAGATTCAAGTTCTGGTTTTGGCGGCACATACAATAGCAGCCAAGGGGACAATAGCAGTCGAAGGAACAAGAGTGACAGAGGAGACAGTAGCAGCTGCCACTACCCCTCTAGCATCAACGACAATAGCCACAGGAGTGGAGATGCCCCAAATTGATAGCTGGATGGAACTACTTGGCTCCCCCATTTGGGTGGAGGATATCTCCCCTTTGCATTCACCTCAAGTGTCGAAGATGGTTACAGAGCAGCTTGAGATTGTGCCATCCGCAATCGAGAGTATGTAGCCGGTCACCATATTGTCGGCCACTGAATAGATACCCACTCCCACTAAGCCAGTACATGCAGCAAGAGTAGAGGAGCCAACAACTGCACAACTTGTGGAGGACACTCCTCCAGATGATACGATGGCAGCTGCCACCCCCATACTACCTAGGTCAGCAACCCTTGCTTCTACAGAAGAAGATTCGAGTGATTCAAAGGGGATAATCATAGAAATCCCCAAACCAGATAGAGCAGATCTAATGGGGACTATTTAGAGGTTTATTCGGAGCTTGGAGCCTATAGCAACAGTTATACAAGAAGTTGTGGATATCACCAATCAGCTAGTCCACAACCATTCTCTAGTAGCCTGGCAAGACACCCAAAGAATTTTAACATTTATGGAGACAAACTGTGAGGAGTTCATTAGCCTTTTTGTATCACTGGGTTGGCCAGAGGTCAAGACTCCAACGATGTTAGTGGCTTGGTACCCCACTAGGTATACATTCTAGGGGAGAGATGGCAAATTGATAGCACACTTATTTGGCATGGAGAAGGCATATCGAGAGCTATTTTATGGGTTAAAAGTAAAACAACAAGAGGCATCTAATTTTTGGTTTAACAGTAAGATCGACGAGGCTATAGCTATATCCCAGAAGGTTCGTGTAGAGGTTGACTCTCTTAACATTTTCAAAGCCAATTACACCAACAAACTGAACTCATAGAGGCTGATAAAGAAAAAGTGGCAGCCAAAGACGTGGAGTTGCTAGGAAAAGATAAAAAGATTCAAGCCTTGGAGGTGGAACTAGTGACCCAGGTTGAAGCAAAGGATAAGGAAATAGAGAGGATCGATCGTCACCTGAAAGAGGTTGTGCACATGGTGAAGGCAGCTAGAGAAAAAGGAATTGAAGGCAACAGATCATTTGAAGCTGAGGAATGAAGAAGTATATCGACTCCAACAACTCAGTGCCTAGACACCTACTCCAACTTCCTTTGTCCATCCAACTCCAAGGACGTCCTCTCAACCATCTTCTCACTAGAACTAGTATACTATGTAGTTGTCTTCCAATTTTTGTAATAGTCGTCTGGAAGACGACCTTTTTTGGGGGGAATGATGTAGTCACTAAATAAATAAAACTTGTTAATATTATAATCAGGAGTTAGTCCCCAACAGTTGATTAGTTTGGTTGGGTAGTTGCCGACGGTTGGTGTCCTCAACCAACATTAGCCAACTATATATATTGGTGATTCATTTGTAGTCGGGACAACATGGATGTTATAAGATTGAATGAATTTCTATCTGATGAATGAAAATACAAATCCAATATTTTGTGCATCGCATATTTTATTGCTATGTTCTGTTATTGTTATTGTTTACTTCCGTTTACTCTGTATTCATCGATTAAGTCACTTAGTGAGTAAACAATCTTGTTGAAGAAAGATTTCTTCTAATGGAATAAAGCAACTATTAGGGCATTTGAGTAGCTAAAGGAAGCCATGTGCACAACTCCAATTCTAGCTACTCCATATTTTTTTGGAACATTCATTATGGAATGTTATGCTTTAGGACATGGCATAGGAGCAATACTTATGCAAGAAGGAAGACCCATATCATTTAAGTGTTGCCAACTCAAAGGTAATAATTTGTTCAAGCCAATTTATGAGAAGGGAATTTTGGGTATCCTACATTTAGTCATATTTTTGGAACATTCATTATGGAATGTTATGCTTTAGGACATGGCATAGGAGCAATACTTATGCAAGAAGGAAGACCCATATCATTTAAGTGTTGCCAACTCAAAGGTAATAATTTGTTCAAGCCAATTTATAAGAAGGGAATTTTGGGTATCCTACATTTAGTCAAACAATGGAGGCCTTATCGAATGGGAAGACACTTTAAGATAAAGACAAATCGTGATAGTCTCAAATATTTCTTGGAATAGAGGTTGTCATTTGAAGAATAACAAAAATGGGCCAAAAAGATGTTGGCATATGACTTTGAGATCATATATAAAAAAAAGGAAGGAGAATGATGTGGTTGATGCTCTATTTAGGAGGGATGAATCCACAAAGTCACTTTTGTATGCCATTTCCATATTGTAGGTAGATTGGGTAAATGAGGCACGAGAAGAGTGAGAGAAGGATAGGGATACTCATATCCTCATTAATAAACTCCAACAAGATTCAAGTTTAAAGTTTAAAGTTTAAAGTTTTGGCAGAATTACATTCTCTTGTAGGTGGGCACTTAGGATTCTTGAAGACTTATCATAGAATTGAGCAAGATTTTGTTTGGGATAGGCTCAAAGAGGATGTTTAAAAATTTATTATATAATGCATGGTATGGCAATAAAATAATGGGGAGACAATTGAGACTCCAAGCTTTTTGCAATCCTTATGTATTTTGAGTTAGAGATGGAAAGAGGTATCCATGGATTTCATAAGTATGCTTAGATCTGAAGGAAAAAATGTCATGATGGTTGTTGTGGGTCTCTCACCAAATTTACACATTTTTGTGCTTTGTCACATCCATTTGTAGCAAGCACTATAGCAACAACTTTTATGGATACTATTCGAAAACTACATGGGACTCCAAAAGTCATAATAAGTAATTGTGACCTATTTACAAGTAATTTTTGGACTGACTTATTTTCATGTTTGAGCACTCAACTTGTTCGTAGTTTGTCATATCATCCCCAATTAGATGGACAAATTGAGGTGGTTAACAAATGCTTGAAGGGTTATCTTTGACATTTTGCTTTAGATAAACAAGAGCGATGGGTGTAATGGTTACCGCTAGTAGAATGGTGGTATAACGCTTCTTTCCATACTTAATCCAAAATGTCTCCATTTTTGGCACTATATAAGTACTGCTCACCATCAATCATCTCTTCCTTGTGAACACATTTAGCATCAATAAGAAGTATTTGCAAGTCTTGGGGAGAACTTGCAATGGCACAAAACCTAATGAAACAATAGGCTGATCAGCACCACAGTGAAAGGACTTTTGAAGTGGGAGATTTGGTCTTTGTGTAACCATATAAGCAAATGTCATACAACAATAGAAGGATAACTAGCTTGCACTCAATTATTATGATCCTTATAAGATGTTGCATTGGATTGGCAATGTAGCATACAAATTAGAGTTACCTATGTCAATAAAAATACATTTAGTTTTATATCTTTCATGCTTGAAGACAATTATTGGACAAAGAGTTGAAATACAAATTAAGTTACCAAGGCTTGATGAGAAGGGTAAAATGATTTTGGATCCTAAGGGAATTCTTCAAACACACACTAAGAGGTAGTTGAGGGGAATCACAAAGTATTTGATCAAATGGAAGAACTCTCTAGTCAAAGATGTTAATGGGAAAATGAGGATTTTGTGCAAAAGCATCCACATTTGATTAGCATTGAGGATAACGTTTCTTTGAATGGGGGGCATGCTATACCCTTAATCCTTTAGTGTGCATAGGGTTATAAATAGGCTTGTGGTCACCTTACTTTTAATTAAGTTATATGATCATTAATATAGTCTTATATAGGTAGTTAAATTGCCTTGGGTGACATCTAAGTCATAAATAGG